>JAKUCV010007037.1:0-102588 GCA_028386065.3 Turnera subulata | reverse complement strand
TATAACGTTCCATGTAGTGTTCTTATGTGGGTCAGTCCAGTCCACAAGTTCTCCAACTTGTACCCGTATGTAGAATTCATATCACATATAAATTCTCAACATACGCTAGTCTTAACTTATTATTACAACCCATCCGTAATAATAACCGACTAGGGACATTTAAGAATATACATATCAAATATATATATATATACTAGGGCTATAAGTATGTGCAAGCGTTTATCTCATAAACGATACTTATTGGAATAACCTTAAAGTGTATGTACATGACTATAAATGAACATCCATGACTAGCTTTTGGGCATATTACTAACAGTTCTCTCGGATTAAATGTGGGTTGTCCCAATAGTTGCATGCTCGAATTCTTTTGCCTATAATTGTTTTCTTGAAAATTGCCTTGTTGGTTCAGGTTGTTATCCCTCCTTGAAAAATTAGGAGGGTTCCTCCATTCCAAATTGTATGTGTTGCTGAAGGGTCCTCGTTGTTGGCTCTGATGAATGTAATTCATCTACTCAATGGTCAATTCGTCTCCAGTAGGTCAATTCATTGCAGAATGTCATGCACCTGCACATTTTTCACATATTAAAGTGGACATAACAGCAGCAATGCAAGATTTTACCTGCTGACTCAAAGAGTCTAGTTTCGAATTACATATTGTCGTGGTCTCCATTTCCAGAATTCATGCTTCTATTTTCTTGTTCGATACGCCACATCGGGTGCATGCACGATGAATGTTCCTCCTGAAGCTGCATCCAAGCTCATATGTAAAGGCTCATTTAAACCATTTAAAAAAGATTGAACTACTAGCCATTCAGATAATCCATGTTGTGGGCATCCATGAATAAGATCCTTGTAACTCTCACATGTTTCACTGAAACTTTCTCCATCGGATTGAATGAATGTTGTATTCTTGCTCCGGATACGTGCTTCACATCAGGTGGATAATATTTCGCAAGAAAAGCCTTTGACAGCTTGTCCCATGTCTTATATGTCCTAGCTGCTCCTAATTTCTACCAGTTCTTGGCCTTGCCTCGCAAAGAGAACGGAAATAAACGAGGTTGAATCGCATTGTTAGTCACTCCATTGATCTTGATCAGGTCGCATATCTCTGTGAACGTCTGCAGATGTTGATTCAGGTCCTCACTATCCAAGCCTCCAAATTTTTCCTGTTGCACCATATGAATGAGTGTTGTCTTTAGTTCGAAATTGTTGGTTGTGATCACTGGTCTTGCAATGCTTGACTGCACAATATCCAAACTCGGTGTTGCTTAGTCATGCAACGTCTAGTTTTCGTCTTCTTCCGTGATTATTGCTTCGTCTGTGAAATTATTTGCTCCGAATTCTTGTTCCTCTTTTACTTCAATGTCTTGAAGAAACTCTACAAGCTCTACGACTTTCTTTTGTTTCATCTTGTTCTCGTGAAGTTGCCTGTGTATGGTCCTCTTGATCTCTGAATTGAATGCTGGACTTGGACTAGCTTGTTTACCATGTATTGTCTTGGACATCAACCAAAAATTGGCAACATTAAGTAAAAAAGAAAAATAGAAATTCATTTAAGAAAATAAAAAGAAACAAATGTGAAAAACAAACCTAAAGTAACCTAGTTGTATTCTCAATAACATTAATACCATTTGTCCCTGGCAACAACGGCAGAAAGCTTGATAGCGATTTCAATTATAAACTTGATATTCTCACAATACAACACACAAATAAACCGCAAATAAACGCAAAGGATTTAATCTGCAAGCGTATAGTGTCTTGTTGTAGTAATATAATCAAGGTCGATCCCATAAAGACAGAAGACTAAGTACTACTTTGCTCACAAATTTTGATTATCTGGGCAAATATTGGGGTGGTGTCGATTTGGGCAAATAAAAAAAAATAAAATTGCAAACATATTCTAATGTAGAGTTCTTTCAATATCTAGAGCAATCTAGAAAGTCAGAGTTCACACAATTACTGTCTAGGTTTATAATTAAATCGACAGGTTATTGGTATTGATGTGTGACTGTGGGCAATTGTCTTTAATTTTTTAACTCGTAGCTCTCGCAATCTTGAATTAATTATTCAGCCAACATTACTACCTAGCTCTCGCATAGCCTAGCATCCAAACTGAATTCATTAAGCACAAGCGATCAATAAAGCCCTAAGAAACTATTAACTCTCGCGTGTTTAGCACTAATCAATCTATGTTCTTCTAGGTATCATCCTATTAATAACTCAGCCCTCGCACGTTTCCAACAATAAGAATCAAATCCAAAGAAGATATATAATTCAAGCACACAAAGATCAAACAATCAACACATATAAACCAATGAACTCAATTCATTAATTATAAAATCATATAATTAATTAGCTACATCCCTAATCCTAGATCAAAAAAAAAAATTCTAGATTAAGGAATTAGTTCCTCATAAAACCAAAATCAATCATCATCTCACAAAATTTCATAAAGTAGGCAATTTAATAGAAAGGAAAACAATCAAAAGAGAAGGAAGAAAAGTTGGTTGGCCGATTTGTGTTGCTTGTTAGTGGCTCGCTTGTGTCGATTTCTGTTGCTCCATGGACTGATGATTTTGTGACACTAACCTTCAAATCTTGCCAGAAAAATGATGAATTGTTGACGGGAATAATCCTCTACACTGGATGAGGAATTCGGCACCATCTAGAGGATCAAAAAGAGTAGAAACCCTAACCCTACTAGTGTGTGTGACTTAAAACCTAAATAATTTGGAAAAGCTTTGCGCTCTAAACTTGGCCTCCTTATTATGTCGACCCAAGGGGTCTAATTATACTGATTTTTGTGCTGGAGGTCGTCCAAAGGTCTCCTACTTTGAATAGAAATAGAATTCTTTACTTGCACTCCAAACTGGAACTTTTCCTGTTTTCTAGCATGAAATTTTGTACACGTATTCTTGACTAGTATACGGCATAATTGGACTTTGGGCTCTAATAGAAACTTCTATAAAATTTTCTAGGCTTTGTGCACATGTAAATCTCTCGTCATTTGGATTTATGTAGCTCGACTTTTGATAAGAACATTGTGCCTGAGTCGGTACAAATAAGTCTGCATCTTGGCCTGAATTTCGACAATAACTGCTCCTTTTAGACACGTCCAAAAAATATAAATTTTATATCCCTGAAAAGCTCTGGAAGTCTATTTTCATCTTGAATTGGATTCACTTGATTTATATTTCTAGATCTCCGGCAATCTTCAAATTTGTAGGCTGTGCTCACTGCAGAAAGTTTTCTTTTCTGGGCTTGGTTTCCAAACTTGGCTAAAAAGCTTCCATTGTTCAATAAAAATGATTTATTCCTAAATTTCTTTTTTTAGGAAACCATCCAATTTCATTTACGTAGCTAATTTGTCCGAAATTACAATAGGTTCTATAGATGAAGGGACAATGTCAACCCATACTATTGATGATTCAATTCCTAAAGCAAACTGGGCAAGCGAATGCGCTACTGCAATTGCCTGTCTATTAATATGAGCAAAAGTAAAAGAAATAAAAGACTCAAAAAGGGTAATCAGATCCTGTAGTGCCAGGACTATATGATTGTTTGGAAATTCTTGCTTCTCCAAGCTCTGTACCAGGCTTAGACAGTCTGTTTCCCACACAACCTGGCTATGCTGATGTTGCATTGCCATTCCAATCCACATACTCTAGCTAGGGCTTCTGCTTCTTCTGGTTCCGTCACTCCCTCCATCCTCTTAGTGTCATACCATAGCATTTGGCCCTCTGCATTTTGAGCTACTACACCAATCTCGGATCCCCTATATGACCAAGTCGCATCTGAGTTAACTGTGACCCATCCCTGTGCTGGCGGACTCCATTTCTGGTCTGGTCTTGCTGCAGGTAGCGCCCTCATCGTACTGTGATTCTCCTGAGCTTTGGCATAATCCCTTAGGATACTCATTACTCGTTGGGCTGTGCTAAGGGCATTTACTGTAAGTATTCGGTTCATGCAATTGACAATCAAAAGCACAAAATACAACATGTATGCGCAGCGGAAATACCGGATACACGTGGAGGATCTATGTGAAGGGAGCTAAACCGAATAACAATTTTACATACCTTGTTCGGTTGAGATCTTTCACCCAACTGTAGAACCCAATCAGCTAGAGCCAGACAAAAGGCCTCGCCCCTCTACGATATCCACACGAACCGTGATCGTTGGCTAGGAATCGTCTCACGATCTCCAACCCGAGCTCTCCCAAACTGATGTGCTAGCAGCAGGTTTCCGGTAGCTGTGTTTGTGGTGTTTCTCTCTTCTTTCTCAAAGAAGGTGTATGGTCTGAAAATGAAGAACACTCTCAAAACTCTCTCAAGGGTGAATGCTCTGCAAAAATCAGACTCAAGTGATGAAGAAGAAGACTAGAGTAATCTGATTACTCCACTCCAATTAGTGCTAAGAGACAATAGGAATAATGACCAACACATTGGCCTATTATCTTTCATCATTATGTCTCCACATAATCATGTCTCCACTAATGGTATTCCACATCACATGCACTCAGGTTTGGTTCAATAATTCTGACTTTTATTGAACCAAACCAGCCCAAAGCGACCCTGGTCCAACCACGGTCCAACCATGGTCCAACCACACCTGGTCGAACCATGGTCCAACCACGGTTCAACCACCTGCTCGAATCAACGGCTCTAAGTGTGTGACCCTGTAGGAACTTGTAACGTCCGGCAATAATTGTAAAACCTCATTTTACAATTATAAGCAAAGAGCGGCGTCTAGCAACACATCATTGCTACCCGAACGACAAGATCAATACTGATTCACAAATGCCTCGAAAAACATGTCATCGTCCCTTCGTCCCATTATCAAGATTAAACACGAGACATGGAATATGTCAATCTTGCATATGTTTAATCTCGGTTTCTTGATCCTCTAGCTAACCGTGTAAAACGGATACGAGTGATATCACATATCATAATCTGAGCATGGCCATGCATTTACGGTTCAACTCTATCAAGAAACCATCCGATAATATACCCGTTATATGGATTGGACGAATCCCCTCTAGATCATACAAAACCCACTACACATTTTATCATATACCCAATGATTACACTAAGTCTACTCAATTACGAAATAGCCAAGAGTAATATCAAAGTATACGACTCATATGTTGGGAACCTTGATGATCACAGGTCTAAGGATAATACATATAAGAACCGCTATCGACAAACATATAACGTTCCATGTAGCGTTCTTATGTGGGTCGGTCCAGTCCACAAGTTCTCTAACTTGTACCCGTATGTAGAATTCATATCACATATGCAATTCTCAACATACGCTAGTCTTAACTAATAATCGACTAGGGACAATTTAAGAATATGAAATATTCTAGGGTTATAAGTATGTGCAAGCGTTTATCTCATAAACGACACTTATTGGAATAACCTTAATGCGTATACATGACTACAAATAATCATCCATGATTGGCTTTTGGGCATATTACACTAACATTTACCTCAATGTTGCTAAAAACCCAGTCGTTGTGTGATTTCCAATTGGACCAAAGTGTTGTACTTGTGATCTCCATCGCGTCAGTCCCCCCGTGTCATATATGTTTTGTAGCCATTCTAGCACCGAGACAGAGTTTCTTTGGGCTCCTCCGGGATAGATAATCGCCCAAACTTCCTTCACCCACTCGTACCCCTAGAATAAATGGGAGTTTGTCTCATTAGAAGTTCCACAGATCGGGCATGCTTCTTCTGGTACCACGTTTTTTAAGCGTAGAATGCTTTTTGTTGCTAAAGCATCGTGGCAAAGCCTCCAAAGAAAAACTCTCAGTTTAGGCAGAACAGCTAAACCCCAAAGCAACGCCCACCACTGTGGTTGCAGGGCATCGGCTTCAAATTGCAGAAGAGAGTGGTATCCGCTACGAACTGAATAACGACCATTCTTAGTAAACTGCCAAGTGAGCTGATCTTGAGGTAGCCGAAAAATGAGAGGGATATTGGCCAAAGCTGAAGTCTGATCGTCAAAGCTGGCTTCAATGGCCGAAAGATTCCAATTCTTTGTTTCCGGATCGTTCAATTCCGCAACTTGTCGTGGTCAACTACTGGCGCTTCAGGATTAGCTTGAGGACTATGATCATTCTCAAGCCATTTGTCGTGCCACACTCTCAAATTCTCCCTATTTCCTATATTCCACTTGGATCCCTGCAGAATCACCTCTCGTCACGAAGGATGCTTTGCCATGTATAGCTAGGGGGCCCTCCAATCTTAGCCTGTAGGAAAGATGTCCTCCGGTGATATTTTTCCTTAAAGACCCGAGCAAGGAGTTAGTTAGGTTGGTGTATAAGCCGCCACGCCTGCTTCGCCAACATAGCTTCGTTAAAATAGCACATTCGTCGGATACCAAGTCCCCTGTATTTCTTTGCTCGACAAATCTTGTTCCATGCAATCCAGCAGAAACCATTTCTCTCCTCCGAATGTCCCCACAAAAATTTCCTCATTGCTCTTTCCATCTCCTCACAGATGCCTTGAGGAATTAAGAAACAACTCATGAGGAACGTAGGAATACTCTGGATGATAGACTTTAACAATACCTCTTTTCCTGCCGTAGAAAGTGTCTTCTCTTTCTACCCTGGTAATTTCTTGCACACTCTATCCCTCACAGAACTGAAAATTGCCTTCTTCGATCGATCAATCACTATTGGCATGCCAGGTACTTTTGGAATCTGTCCACCGCTTTCAATCCTGTCCACTGTTGGATTTATAAAGCAAACTGTTCACTCATGTTGCGGCTCAAGGAAACTTCCGATTTGTCAAAATTTGTACACTGGCCAGAAGCTTCCTCATAGGTCCGGATGATTTGGATCATGACATGTATCTCCTGGTGTGTTGCCCTAGAGAATAAAAGACAATCATCTGCAAAGAAGAGATGGGTAATTGGGGGTGCATTGCATGCTATCCGTGCGCGATGGATTAGGCCTTGTTTCTCTGCTTCTGTGATCAGGGCCGAAAAGCCCTCTATGCATAATAGAAATAGGTATGGAGATAATGGATCTCCTTGACGTAATCCACAGGTTGGCCTGAAACTATCACTTGGAATCCCATTAATCAAAACAGAAAAAGATACAGTAGTAATGCAGTTCATTATAAGGGAAATCCAACGCTAAAAAAAAACTAATTGTCTCATTATTCTCTCCAAAAAATCCACTCCACTCTATCATAAACGGCTTAGCCTGAAACTATCACTTGGAATCCCATTAATCAAAACAGAAAAAGATACAGTAGTAATGCAGTTCATTATAAGGGAAATCCAACGTTAAAAAAAACCTAACTGTCTCATTATTCTCTCCAAAAAACCCACTCCACTCTATCATATACGGGTTGGCCTGAAACTATCACTTGGAATCCCATTCATCAAAACAAAAAAAGATACAGTAGTAATGCATTTCATTATTTGGGAAATCCAACGCTCAAAAAAACCTTACTGTCTCATTATTCTCTCCTAAAAACCCACTCCATTCTATCATAAGCCTTACTCATGTCCATTTTAAGTCCTATGATCCCTTTTTTCCTTTCCCTTTCTTCCTCATATGATGAAAAATTTCAAAGCAAGGGGAGAATTGTGTGTGATAAGACGACCAGGGACGAAGGCACTTTGATTCTAACTAATGATTTGGGGTAGAATGAGTTTTAACCTATTGCACAAGACCTTAGAAATAATTTTATAAAAAAATATTGCAAAGACTAATAGGACGAAACTGTCTATAAGACTCTAGACTAGACACTTTAGGAATGACAACAATAAAAGTGGAAATAGTACTAAAAAAATTGACCTCACTACTAAGAAAATTAAGAATAATATCAGAAATATTGCGGCCTAAGATCGGCCAGAATTGTTGGTAGAAAAGTGCAGGCATGCCGTCAGGTCCCGGAGCTTTGGTGGGGTGCATCTGTTTGAGTGCTTATTCAATTTCTCCCATGGTAAAATTTGTAAGTTTCCGTCAGCTATATGACATTCATATAGAAAGCACGACAAGCAGTGGAAGCACGGAAACTCAACCAAGAACCAAGTGAAGCATGCATAAACCGTATAACAAAATTTACATACCTTGTTCGATTGAGGTCTTTCACCCAACTGTAGAACAGAATCAGTAAGAGCAAGACAACGGCCTGGCTCCTCTACGGTATCCACACGAACCGTGATCAAGGTGGAGTCGTCTCACAATCCAACTTCCGAGCACTCCCGGACTGGGTGCTAGCAGCAGAAAACGGGAGCTTGTACGGCTGTGGTGTTTGTGATGTTTTTGGGTTCTTCCTTCTTTCACAAAGAATGAAAAGTATGAGGTATGTGTGCTAAAGCTGTCAAGAAGTCTGAAGACACTCACAAGCTAAGAAAATTCAGACACACACACATTCAATCATCAACCCAAATGTGAAGAATAATAATTTTTGCCAAAAGCATGTGCATGCCAACTCACAAAGGCATGACAAAATGGCCAACATGTTTCCACTAACTCTTAGTGGGAATATTCATTACATGGCTACAATAATGGCTCCACTATTCTGATCCAACCGTGGTCCAACCACACCTGGTCCAACCATGGTCTGACCACGGTTCAACCATCTGCTCGAATCAACAGTTCTATCTGTGTGACCCTATAGGCACTTGTAACATCCGGCAATAATTGTAAAATCTCGTTTTACAATTATAAACAAAGAGCGGCGTCTAGCAACACATCATTGCTACCCGAACAACAAGATCAGTACTGATTCTCTATGCCTCGGAATATGTCATCGTCCCTTCGTCCCATTATCTAGATCAAACACGAGACATGGAATATGTCAATCTCGTATATGTTTAATCTATGTTTCTTGATCCCCGAGTTAACTGTATAAAACGGATACCCGTGATATCACCATATCACCTAATCCGAGCATGGCCATGCATTTAACAGTTCAACTCTATCAAGAAACCATCCGATAATATACCCGTTATATGGGTCGGACGAATCCCCTCTTGATCAATCAAAACCCACTACATAATCATCATATACCCAATGATTACCCTTATGTCCACCCAGTTACGGATGACTAGGAATAATATCAAAGTACATGATTCATATGTTGGATACCTTGACGATCTCAGGTCGGAGGACAATACATCTATAAGAACCACTAATGACATACATATAACGTTCCATGTAGGGTTCTTATGTGGGTCGGTCCAGTCCACAAGTTCTCCAACTTGTACCCGTATGTAGAATTCATATCACATATGCAATTCTCAACATACGCTAGTCTTAATTTATTATTACAACCCATCCGTAATAATAATCGACTAGGGACATTTAAGAATATGAAATATTCTAGGGTTATAAGTATGTGCAAGCGTTTATCTCATAAACGATACTTATTGGAATAACCTTAATGTGTATACATGACTACAAATAATCATCCATGATTGGCTTTTGGGCATATTACACTAACAATCTCCCACTTGCACTAAAGCCAATCATCCATATATCTCATATATGTGGATCTAGCATGACCATCATGCTTCTGCTGTGTGAGAGGCTCAGTCAAAAGATCTGATACATAGTTCTCAAACGGAACTTTGTACAGCCACAGTTGTAGAGTCGGCAACAGTTTCTTGCCTGGAACTCTTCCAGCAAACAGCGCCACATCCAAGACAAAACACGTAAACTGACTGCGATATAAAATTATCCCTGTCTGTTTGGAAGCTAGCATCTTTGTAACACTTTACAACAAGCCCATCAACGCTTCCATGAACCAGGAATGCATCCTTAGTACTTCTCAAGTACTTAAGGATATTTAACCGCTGTCCAGTGACTTTCACCGGGATCCGATTGGCATCTGCTTGTGACACTCAAAGCATAAGCGACATTCGGTCGAGTACATAACATGGGATACATGATAGATCCTTCTGCAAACGCATAAGGAATCTAATTCATCCGCTTTCTCTCCTTAGTCGTACTAGGACATTGATTCTTTGAGAGAACTATGCCATGTGACATGGGCAAGAAAACCTTCTAGGAATATTGCATGCTAAACGCCTTTAGCACCCTGTCAACATATGTACTCTGACTTAGCACGAGAAGCCTTTTGGATCTATCTCTATAGAACTTTATACCTAACACTTTGGCAGCTTCTCCTAAGTCCTTCATTGAGAAATTCTTTCCCAACCAAGTCTTTACAGACTGTAGTGTCGGAATATCATTCCCAATAAGTAGAATGTCGTTAACACACAATACCAAGAAAACAATAGTGCTCCCACTAACCTTCTTGTAAACACATGGTTCATCTTCAGTTTTGATGAAACCAAACTCTTTGATTACATCATTAAAAACGAAGATTCCAACTCCTAGAAGCTTGCTTTAGTCCATAAATGGACCTTTGCAACTTGTATACCATATCTCATAGTCATGGCTTGCAGCTATAGCAAATAGAATCCGGATGGATGTAACCATGGCGACTGGTGAGAAGGTTTCATCATAGTCAATACCATAAACTTGCTTGAAACCTTTTACAACCAATTGCCCTTTAAAAAGGTAATCACATTACCATCCATGTCGGTCACACCCTATAGGTTTTACCCCTTCGGGTGGCTAAGCCAAGGTCCATACCTTGTTTTCATACATGGATTCCATTTCCGAATTCATAGCTTCAAGCCACTTCTTGGAGTAAAGACCCGTAATGGTCAGCTGATAGGAAGTGGGCTCATCCTTACTTATGAGCATCACATCACCGGTATGAGTCACGAGAAATCCATATTTCTCAAGCTCATGCCGAATCCTATTCGACCTTCGCGGTCCATGTGTTACAGGAAGAAGATTCTCGTCCACAACACTTTGTGGTTCCTGTTCTTGTTCCATCTTAGCCTCTTTATCTCGAACTTCTTCGAGTTCTATTATCCTCCCACTGATTCTTCTAGAAATAGACACTTTTTCTAGAAAAATAGCATTCCGAGCCACAAACACTTTGTGCTCTAGAGGATTATAGAAATAATACCTTTAAGGTATCATACAGAAGGCACTTGTCGAATTTAGGGTCGAGTTTATCTGATGCTTAACGTCTCACGTAAGCCTCACAACCCTAAATCCTCATAAAAGACAAATTGGGACGCTTCCCAATCCATATCTCATATGGTGTCTATCCAACCGATTAGATGGAACACGGTTAAGGTAAATGCAGCACTCAATAATGCATGTCCTTAAAAGGAAATAGAAGGTCAGCATGACTCATCATAGAACGAACCATGTCCAACAAGGTTCGGTTCCTCCTATTGGATACACCATTTGATGAAGTGTACTCGGTGGAGAAATTTGTGATACTATACCACAACACTTTAGATGATCAAGAAACTCTCGGCCTAAGTATTCACCTCCTCGATCTTATCGAAGTATCTTAATACCTTTTCGAGTCGATTCTGTACTTCATTCTTGAATTCTTTGAACTTTTCAAAGGATTCCGACTTCTGTCTCATTAGATACACATAGCCGTATCTACTGCAGTCATCAGTAAATGTAATGAAGTATTGAAAACCATCTCTAGCCTGTGTAGACATTGGTCCTCATACATCAGTATGTATTAGACCTAGCAAATCTGAGGCTCTTCACCTTTACCGTAAAGGAAGCCTTAGTTATTTTACCTAATAAACATGACTCAAATGTCTCATATGATTCAAATTCAAATGAGTCTAAAAAATCCAACTTTATGGAGCTTAGGAATACGAGTCTCGTTTATGTGGGCCAAACGACTATGCCAGAGATAGGTTTCACTAGAATCATGTAATCTAACCTTCTTCGTATTAATGTTATAGATAGGCGTTACTAGGTCTAGAACATACAAACCAAAAATGCACCACCATAAATTTCATTGAAATAAATAGAACAACAATTGTTCTTTATTCTCAATAAACTTTTCTTGTCCACACAAGACACAGAAATCAAATTCTTGCATATGGTAGGCACATAATAACAATTGTCCAGTTCTAAAACCAAACCATTCGGTAAGGATAGATAGAAAATCCCCACGACTAATGTAGCAACTCTTGCTCCAATTCCGTGGTGTAGGTCTTTCTCATCCTTAGGCAGTCTCCCACTCTTTCTCAGTTCCTTCACATTTCCTCAAATGTGAGAACCACATCCGGTATCTTATACCCACGATGCAGAGGTAGAGATATTAGCCTCTATAACAAAATACCTGAAGCGGAAGTCTCACTTCCCTTCTGCTTCTTTACCTCTTCAAGGTAAACTGGGCAGTTGCATTTCTAATGGCCTAGTTTGTTGCAACAGAAACATTTTCCTTCTTTGCAACACCACCCATGGGTTTCAGCACATGAGAATAAGAAGATGCACATGCACCAAACCTTTTGGTACATTACTTCTTCTTCTCTAACTTTGGTTTATCCTTTCCTTTTCAAAGGAAACCAAGACCCCTAAGGCTCTCAATGTATCTAATCATCTTGAGCACATGAGGTCTAACGGGTGATAACTTAGCCATCTTGCATTGGAACAATGCCTTAGAGGTCTCGTACCTCCCATGCCTTACTTGCTCTCCTCAGAGCATTTTCAGGTGTTTGATCATATCGAACGCCCACATGTTCTCATCTTGCTTCTGAAGCTCAGAGTCCATGGCAATTAGCATAAGGCATGCAACATCCAATGCATCATCAACATGCTTCTCACAAGCATCTACTTCTGCCCCTAGAAGCATTAGGCGCCAATTCATTAAGAACAGGCCCTTCAAGGACATACAAATTTTTCTTGTTTGAAGACTATCCTTAAAAAGTGATGCCACTCTAGGAAACTATTCCTATTCAGCTTGTCCTACTCAAGGACGAATCGCAATAATAGGTGCTAGTGTTTTGTGCCATGGTAATTCTACAACAATGATCAACTCACACAAATAATAGTCATGCATACAAATCATTTAATAAGGAATTCTATTAAATGTGCTCCTACTACATAAATCAAGACAATTATATAAGTAGGCCAAGATCCATATTTCACTACAACATAAGTCAGCGAGGGCTGATTGCCTACATCATAGCTATTTAGGTAGACAACTCTTGTCAATTACATCTCTATGTAACTCTTGGATAGTTGAGTGAACAACACCTTGTCCAAGTCTATCTTATAGACCTTGCTCAACCCTTGCCTCTAGGTCCTTAATCCTATTAAGATAACCTAGTTAAGTCCATACCCACAATAAGCAGTCGAGATATTACAATTATCCACTCGCACCTTCCTAGGATAAACATTGGCACCTTTGCGAGGGCAAAACCTACCAAGTGTTGATCTTAGGCTTGATGAGTGCTTATCATGGAAGGCAACTAAGAACTTAATATTTTTCATCAACATATAATTACAACACATCAAATGCTTGTTCTTGATAAATCATACATTGATGTCATGTAAGTTTGGAAACCAAATACATGTGAATATCGATGTCTAACTTGTACATCAATGTTTTTGAGAATCTGATTCTCCTAACTACTTGGCAGCACTTAGTATTTCGGCCATATCCAGAGCTGTAGAGCTCGGATTTATCCAAACTTGGTGTCTCTGGAAAGCTAAGAAGTAGGGCTACAACTTTGCTGTTCAGGCCAGACACCAGTTCGGCCTTCTTCTGCCCCGAATTCGCAGTTGAAGCTGCTGGGTTCCACAACATCGATGTTGAACCCTTCAACATCGATGTTGACACTCAAACATCGATGTTGAAGGTTGCCGAACCCTCAAAACATCGATGTTGGAGGTTGCCGAATGCATAAAACATCGATGTTAACACTTAAACATCGATGTTTGAGTACTTGAACTCCAAACCATTTGGCAGTAGCTCAAAAACATCGATGTTGAACACTAAAACATCTATGTTTTGAGTACTTAAAAGTTCAATATCTTGGCAGTAGCATTATAACATCGATGTTTAACATTTAAACATCGATGTTTGGGTTCTGAACTCAAGAACATCGATGTTGACACTCACACATCGATGTTGTTGGAGCTCTGGAACTCAAACCAATTTGGCCGAGCTCAAATAACATCAATGTTTAACTTTTAAACATCGATGTTGTGAGAGTTTCGCATGAGAACATTGATGTTGGTCACACAACATCGATGTTATTTTGATTCTGCCAAAACCAGCCTTCTTAGAACATCGATGTTGTACTTTACAACATCGATGTTGAATGGGCTCGGCCAAGGCAAATCACCATGTAAACATCGATGTTAGTCTTACCAACATCGATGTTGAGCCCCTGCTGTACTAGAACGACAATCGTTCAATACACAAACCGACACTGGGTTTTTCCTAGTCGAACCATTCGTCCTACTGCCATAAACATCTTGATTGATATCTCATACTAATCAAGTGCTGATTGTCAAAACACTTTTGACAAATCAACCTCAACAACATATATATCACATATATACACAATTGAAGACAATAAGACATGATCATGCTTTATCACATAGAACATATCATGTACATCTACTAAAACATATCAAACATACGCATAAATTTGTATGGCTAACTTCATACACCAAAACAAACTCAGCATATCTTTTGACAATACGCAAACACATAATGTTCAAAATCACTTAGCATATCTCATACACAAGATGATTCCTACACATGCTAAGATGATCATATCATATATGCATCACCTATACGGTTTAGAGCTTCACAAGAAGGCTCCGCTACTATTGTAAGTTTCCGTAAGCTATATGACATTCATATAGAAAGCACGACAAGCAGCGGAAGCACGGAAACTCAACCAAGAACCAAGTGAAGCATGCATAAACCGTATAACAAAATTTACATACCTTGTTCGATTGAGGTCTTTCACCCAACTGTAGAACAGAATCAGTAAGAGCAAGACAACGGCCTGGCTCCTCTACGGTATCCACACGAACCGTGATCAAGGTGGAGTCGTCTCACGATCCAACTTCCGAGCAGTCCCGCACTGGGTGCTAGCAGCAGAAAACAGGAGCTTGTACTGCTGTGGTGTTTGTGATGTTTTTGGGTTCTTCCTTCTTTCACAAAGAATGAAGAGTATGAGGTTTGTGTGCTAAAGCTCTCAAGAAGTCTGAAGACACTCACAAGCTCAGAAAATTCAGACACACACACGTTCAATCATCAACCCAAATGTGAAGAATAATAATTTTTGCCAAAAGCATGTGCATGCCAACTCACAAAGGCATGACAAAATGGCCAACATGTTTCCACTAACTCTTAGTGGGAATATTCATCACATAGCTGCAATAATGGCTCCACTAATCTGATGCTTAGTGAATCAAACCAACACAAAACGACCCTGGTCCAACCACGGTCCAACCACGGTCCAACCGCGGTCCAACCACACCTGGTCCAACCATGGTCTGACCACGGTTCAACCATCTGCTCGAATCAACGGTTCTATGTGTGTGACCCTGTAGGCACTTGTAACGTCTAGCAATAATTGTAAATTCTCATTTTACAATTATAAACAAAGAGCGGCGTCTAGCAACACATCATTGCTACCCGAACGACAAGATCAGTACTGATTCTCTATGCCTCGGAATATGTCATCGTCCCTTCGTCCCATTATCTAGATCAAACACGAGACATGGAATATGTCAATCTCGTATATGTTTAATCTATGTTTCTTGATCCCGGAGTTAACTGTATAAAACGGATACCCGTGATATCACCATATCACCCAATCCGAGCATGGCCATGCATTTAACAGTTCAACTCTATCAAGAAACCATACGATAATATACCCGTTATATGGGTCGGACGAATCCCCTCTTGATCAATCAAAACCCACTACATAATCATCATATACCCAATGATTACCCTTATGTCCACCCAGTTACGGATGACTAGGAATAATATCAAAGTACATGACTCATATGTTGGATACCTTGACGATCTCAGGTCGGAGGACAATACATCTATAAGAAACACTAATGACATACATATAACGTTCCATGTAGTGTTCTTATGTGGGTCTGTCCAGTCCACAAGTTCTCCAGCTTGTACCCGTATGTAGAATTCATATCACATATGCAATTCTCAACATACGCTAGTCTTAATTTATTATTACAACCCATCCATAATAATAATCGACTACGGACATTTAAGAATATATCAAATATATATATATTCTAGGGCTATAAGTATGTGCAAGCGTTTATCTCATAAACGATACTTATTGGAATAACCTTAATGTGTATACATGACTACAAATAATCATCCATGATTGGCTTTTGGGCATATTACACTAACAAAATCCTTGGTTAGGAGCATATTTATGGAGTCTGTGACTTTCTTCTCCACGCAACCGAGCACCTTATCCACCCCCTGACATCCCACCGATTTGTAGAGGTCCAGATAGAAATCAACTAGAATAGCCTCGACATCCCCTCTTTTGGAATGCCACTCTCCACCTGCGTCCCTAACGCATGTGATCCGGTTCCTTGCCAAGGAAGTAACTAGTATTGCGATCCCCTTCACGAAGCCAGGTAGCCTTGAACGTTGACCCCACATGGTTTGCTCCCGTCGGATCAGATCGTTAATAAGTCCACACATCCTCGAAGTCTCATCTTGGACATCATTAGTCTGCACTAGTCCTTGTAGACCAAGGAGTTTGTCCCGATACTGCTGCAGTTACTTGTTAACTAACCCGAAAATAGCCGCATTCCATTGAGAAAACTAGGTGCCTCAGTAAGAAAGCCTCGCTTGAATTTCTCTCACTCCTGCTCTGAAAGCTGAAAGCTTCCAGGCCTGTGCGACCTGTGCTGTAAACTGTTCTTCCTGAAGCCACATTTTCTCAAAGCGAAAGGGCCTAGGCTTTTGATTATCCACTGCATGCATCCATGTTCGCCGTTTGAGTAGGAGTGGGGAATGATCAGAGTAGTGCCTTGGTAGGTGCACAATGATACAATCCGGATTGAGAGTCTGCCAACACCTAGTCAACAGACCCCGGTCAAGTCTCTCCCTTATGTGAGTGCTCTCCTCGTGTGCATTATCCCATATGAAAATATTTCCAATAAAATCCACCTCTTCCAGTTCACACCCTTAAATGGCATCATTGAAATCAAACATGCTTATCCCTTGCTTTGCCTCCCTTCTTCTCATGTGTGTATCTAATCTCATTAAAATCGCCCATTAAGAGCCATGGAAGGGACATTTGGTTGTGCAGAGTTCGCATGAACTCCCAGGTGTGATCTTTGTTTGTCATTTTAGGCCAACGTATACACCCGTAAAGCGCCATAGACTATCCCAGTTATCGCCATGGCGAACCAACACATCAGTATGGTGCAAGGACATACTTTTTAATTCTACCTCCCAAATATCCTTCCATAACAATGCAAGCCCGCCACTTCGTCCACTACTCGTCCCCTCACAGTCCATTACCAACAAATTCGAAAATCGTAGCCTATTATTCAACTGGTGAAACTCATTCGTTTTCAGTCTGGTTCAGACAAGAAAACCAGTTGGGAGAGTCTAGCGGAATTTGCTTGACTAAGTGACTCTCTTCCTGCGGATTCCCAAGCCTGCGGCAGTTCCAAGTAAAGATCCTCATTGCGCCTGGCGGGGCAGCTCATCAGCCTCCGCCTGTCCCGCCGGACTTATATAAAGTGTCCCCATCTCTATGCTTTTGACCTTCTTCCCCACCCCCTCCCACTTCATCTCCTCACTCTCCTCACCCACTCTTTCCGTTTGTGTGCCTCCTCTCGACCCGAACCCAGACTTACTCCTCCTTCCCTGCGTGCCATACGCTTCCATCGACTCCGTCCCCTCCCCATAACGATTTATTTCTAATAAAAACACTTAATCGGCAATATTGAAGTACTAATTGACACTATGTACGAAAACAAACAATAATATAGAAAGTCAGGGTCCACACAATTACTATCTAGGTTTATAATTAAATTAGTAAGTTATAGTATTGATGTGTGACTGTGGAAATTGTTTCTAATGTATTAGCTCTCAGCTCTCGCAATCTTGAATTAATTATTCAGCAAAAATTACTACCTAGCTGGCTCTCGCATAGCTTAGCATTAATCAATCTATGTTCTTCTAGGTATCATCCTATTAATAACTCAGTCCTGCATGTTGCCATCAATAAGAATCAAATCCAAAGTTGATATATAATTCAAGCACATATAGATCAAACAGTCAACACAAATAAACCATTAAACTCAATTCATCAATTAGCAATAGAAGTAATTGGCTACATCCATAATCCTAAATTAAGAAATTAGTTCATCATAAAAAAAAAAAATCAATCATCCACTCATAAGAATTCATCAAGAAAATAATTTAACAGAAAGAAAAATGATCAAAAGAGAAGGAAGAAAAGTCAGTTGGCCGACTTGTGTTGCTTGTTGGTGGCATTCTAATAGCTTTCTGAACATATAAACTTTTAAAGAATTTTTATAGCTTTCTGCAAATATAAAGTTCTCCACAATCGGACTTCTGTTGCTCGAGTTATGATAAGAACATTGAACCTGGGTCAGTACAGAAAAGTCTGCTTCTTGGGCCGGATTTCGACAATTGTTGCTCATTGTAGACACGTCCAAAAAAACGATTTATTCCTCATAGAAAAAACCACGTAATCCACAATATTGAAGTACTAATTGACACTATGCATAATAATACACAATAATAAATCGATTATATACTTAATTTATCAAGATTACATAGTAAAAATCATTCAAAATCATCATAAAATGTGTGTAACCAAAAAAACCAAACTAAAAGCTTCAGAATCCTTCAAAAAATAATATAAAAAAAAAGAATTCTAGAATTCTAGCTCCAAGGTGCTATCCTCCAAATTGTTACCCGCACGGGGTACCCAAAATAGACACCAAATTGACGTAAAACAATTAAATGAAATCCTGGTTACTCAAAATAGACACCAAATTGACGCAAAACAATTGAACGAAAAGAAGTCCTGGTGACTAACCTTGTTTTTTCACACAAGTTGATTGGTAAGGAGTAATATTTTTTTGCCACCACAACCTGACCCGTTTGAACAATTTGACACCAATTCGTATGCAACTTCTTCAACTTCTTCAAGAAAAGACAAATTGCACCGTTTTGAACAATTTGACACCATTTCCACCCCGCACAAAACCAGCCCACTGGATCAGCCTTGACAAAAAAAAACAACAAAATCCACCTCATCAAACCAAAACTCCCAAGCCAGCCTTTGAATTCTGAAATTCATAGTCTACCGTCAACCTTCGTTAATTACTAAAAATTTACACTTTGGACTGAAAGAACGTGGATAGCAAGGCAGTAACAATCATTAATGGCTACAGCTTCATTATTGACCATTTACTTATATAGAACTGAAAATAACAAAAAATGATACTTTATTTTTAGTAATAAAATCAATATTTATATTAAAAATAGAAAAAAGGAGAAAGAATAAGGAAATACAATGAAATTAATTAAAAAGTGAAAAAAATATTATTAGTTTAAGCTCTTCATAATTATTAATACTAGTTTTTTCAGCACGTTTAATGCACGTGGTATAGTTTTGATTATTATTTTGAGTTGAATTATATAGAAGATAAAGTTTTTTTTTTATAATCTAGGCAAACACTTTTGTCATGGGCTCTTGTGATTATTATTCTTCACTATTATGTTTTTAGGTAAACAGTATTTTTATTCATGGTTTTTGCTGATTTTTCAGCTGTTCTTTTACATAGTTCAATTATTTTCAATAATTATTGTTCTTTATAATTTTTTGTAGTTGTTGAAAAAAATAAATAAATACTTTTATATTAATCATTATACTTACATAGAGAGTTTTTTTTGGCAATCTGGACAAACGAATTGTGTAGAATTAGTTTTCGTGTTAGAATAGAAATTTATAAGTCGAAAATTGAAGCGCTCCGACCCGTATTTACCGTACACGGTAAACACGTGCCAGAACTGTTCTTACTACTGTAGCAGACAGTACATTCAATATAAAATTGCAATACAAGCAATCTCCAAATACAACATCCGACACCCGATCCCGGGGACCATTATTCAAGCCACAACAGCAGTAGCAGAAACATAAAATACATGATACAACAAAGTAAGTAGTACAGCAACACAACAACATGTAAAATACAGCAACATATAATAATCAGCAGCGGAAGACTTAGAATGAGATGCAGCGGAGGTATGGATCCGGAGTCTGGTGGAGTGGAAACAGCGACTGGCCGAACCACGTACCTGTACTACGAGCAACTCATCCTACGGGATGAAACCCCGCAGGCGAGGGGTGAGTCCGAAGTGCTCACCGACGAAGGATAAACAGTAATATGCATGCAACACAGTACTTTCGAAATAAAATTCCAGCAGTAGACATAACAGTGATACAATTAGAATATAACTGAGCCAAGACCGAAAGAATAATTACTTCTAATTCCAATTTTATCTTCCGGGCCCATCACTGGACAAGCTAGGAATCAGACCTGGATATCAACATATTTCGGGTGCCAGACCAAAATCAAGAGAACCCAGGGATAGACATCCCAAATTAGAACCCAGGGATAGACATCCCAAATATATCAACGGGATAGACATCCCAAGCATAGACATGCCTCCACAAGAACCCAGGTCATGGCCACCACGAAACAGTCTTTACCCATCGAGTCAGACCACTACTTTCCACGTGACAATAAAGTCGTCAACACAACTTCCAATTATCCAATTATCTCATCATGTCGGTATATCCACAATCAACAAATCAACAACCATAACTATAATACCAAAATCAACTTAGTTGGCTCAGCAGTTCAATCAGGCAAAATAAACACAGAAAAACAAACACAAAAAAAAACAAACACAACATCATGTGCAACATATCAAAGGTTATCCATCCTCACCTTAGCCGATTTCCCTACTCCTGAAAGCCCTCAAATCGTCCCGGTTCCGGTTCCTCGGGATACTGTTCGTTATCAGCTCCTAAATAGCAAACAATAGCATATACTCACATAAGATGCACATAAATGCAAATGATGCTATACCGTAAAAATAAGACCTAGAATGGTTCGTCTACGTCCCGGTGAAGTCCCGTTATCATCATCATTCACCATTTTTTTTTCTTTCCAAAAATGTAATTACTATAACATATTTTCCTGAAAATATAATGTATGCTTATACTCCCAAAATACTTTATGGTACATGTATTCTTTCTTAGAATAAGTATAATAATTTGTTTTCTCTTCTTTTTTTTTTTATTTCCCTAGTCCTCTTGAAAATAATATGACATGATAATCACTTATTTCTTTTCACAAATACTTTTTATTTGAATTTTCCTAGAAATTACGTATTCCATATACCCTTCCCAAATATTTCTCAAAGTAGTTATTATACACCATTTACATATACTTTCCCTAAAATTATATCTCCAGAATATTATTTCCCCCAAATTATTCCTCAAAATATTATTTCCACAAATTACTTTTATTTTCCTAAAGTTATTATTTTTCCATAATTATTATTCTTTTTCTTTCAGATTTATTCCTCTCTCTTTTCTTTTCTTTTTTAATTTCAGACTGGGCCAAATAGTGTCGGCCCAGACCATGCACAGTGCCAAGCCAAGGCCCCAACCAGGAGGCCAGACTTAGGCCCACACGCAGGCCCGGAACCAGACCCAACAGCCCAGCCCAACCCCAACTCCACTCAGCCCACACACACACGATCCACAAGCCCAGCTATCCTCGAGTCAACCCGACCCGCGTCTTGACCCATCCGGGTCGAACTCCCATAAGTGGGTGTGCTCACCTCGGGGTTTGCAGACGGCAGCGGCGACTGAGCAGGGGACGGCGACGGCATTGCGAGCTGCAGCGAACGGCGAGGCTGAGGAGGCGTGGCGGCGGTTCTGCGGACAAGGCGAGCGACGCCACGAGGAAGGCGACTCTGCTCGGTGAGGCAACGGTGGGACGACGCTGCAGGTGTGGTGGTGGCGGCGACCAAGAACACAGGCGGCGCGGGACGAGGGGAAGGTGACGGATCTGCCGGCGGCTCGTCGCGAGGGAGGGAGGGTAACGTCGGCGGTGGAGGCGTCGGTGGTGGATAGTGGTCTCGGTAGTGAAGAGGAAGGTGGAGGAGGAAGAAGAAATGGTGATGGTGGGGTTGTTGGCGACGTGTGGTGGTGGCCGGTCACGATGGTGGTGGTGGCAGTGGCGGTTGATGGTGGTAGTCGGCAGGGGAGCGAGACCGGTTGCTTGTCTCGGCTCGGTGCTGCGTGGTTTTTCCTCTTTTTTTTTGTGCGTTATGGAGAAAAGAAGTTGGCAGCTAATATTCTAAGTGTAGTGAATGAACAGACAATTTCTAAGTTGCTTCTTAGAGTGGGTATTTGGTGTGTCTGGTATCAAATCATAGTTTTTATAACAGGAAAAAGATGAACAAAATATTGAAGAAGATAGGAGATAGGATGGAGATAATAAAGAAAATGTTATAGTGCACCATTTGTGAATAATGGGGCTGTGATAGTGCGCACCAACAGTTGAATAAAAGAAAGAATTTGACCCAACAAAACGTCTATTGTGCCCCTCTAGCCTCCTTTGGTTTTCTAACAACTCAGGGGTATAATCGTCATTTTTCTAATTCAGAAAATTCCAACTCGTCACGGAAATTCCGCAAAAATATCCGGGATATGGAGTGAAACTCGGAATCGGAATCCGTTGCTCGGTTTACCAGGAAATAATTACCAAAGTTTATTCCCATATGATAAATTATTGTACAAAAATCCTTTTACAGTCCCGGTAAAACATAGATTTTACCCGGCTGTTACAAAAATTGTTTACGATATTTGGCAATCCTATGATATTATAAATTATATAATTTTTATTATAAATTTATATTATTAATGAAGGAGATTATTAAGTTATTTTATTATTTTCCATTATTATTCTTTTTCACAGTGCATGTTCTAGTCGGTAGTTTTTGTTGACTATTGGATTTTTTTATTTTATTCTTCATAGTTTTTGTTGGTAATAAACTAAAATCACATCAATCATGAATTTTTGTGATTATTTTTTTCCGTTATTATTTTTTTCGTACTCATTTATTTTGTTTCTAGTTTTCATTGACAATTCGAATGTTCTTTACTAAAGTTCTTATTGATAATAAATTGCAAACAAACCTACCATGAGATCTTTTAACTATTCTTCTTCATGATTATTCTCTTTTTATAAACGTTATTCTGGTTCATAGTTTTCGCTGACTCTTCCATTGTTCTTCTACATAGTTTTATTATTTTCAGTAATTATTATTCTTCTTAATGCTTGGTAGTTGTTGAGAAAATATAAATAAAGGATTATATATCAATCATTTTCTTGAGAAGGACTTATGGATAATCTAGACAAAAAAAAAATTTAATAATCTAAACAAACGAATTGTTTAGAAT
Organism: Turnera subulata; assembly: GCA_028386065.3. NCBI lineage: Eukaryota > Viridiplantae > Streptophyta > Magnoliopsida > Malpighiales > Passifloraceae > Turnera > Turnera subulata. The sequence continues at coordinate 79,182 of JAKUCV010007037.1, read as the reverse complement.
TAGTTTGTATATTGGAATAAGAATTTATAGATTGATTCTTATTAATGATATTTTTTAATCCTTCGATATTTTAAATTATATAATTTTAATTAATTAAATTATATTACTTATGAATGGGAATATTAAATTATGTTACTACTTTCTATTATTATTTTTTTCATAGTCATCGTTGTTGTTAATAGTTTTTGCTGAGCATTCGGCTATTTTTCGATGTTTTTTCTTCATAATTCTTGTTGATAATAAAGTACAAATACATCTATCATGAGTTGTTGTGATTATTCTTCACTATGATTTTTTTTTGTATACGTTGTTCTTTTTTCGTAGTTTTCGCTGGCTCTTTAATTGTTCCTTCTCATATTTTTAAATTCTCCAAACAATATTACTTTTTATAATTCTTTGTAGCTGCTGGAAAAATATAAATAAACGGATACAAACGATAGTCTACCTCTCCATTAGTCGTCCGAGTATACCCAGCCGGAGTGGTCTTGATCTTGCCACACTTCATGGTCTCCATACCCTATGTCTATGGTTGCTACTCCCACGAAATATAATAGAGAGAGAGAAAAAGAGGAAGAAAAAGAGAAAAGAAAGGAGAAGTTCGCTAGGTTGAAAACCCGAAAGGGCGGCGTAGGCAAAAGTTAGGACCAGCCTGCTAGGTTGAAAACCCGAGAGGGTGGCATGAGCAAAAGTTAAGGCCAAAATGAAAATGGGATAGTAGCGAAATGACAACAAAGAGACATCCATATGTTAGATCACATTGCTCCATCAATTCTCAAAGCAAAGATTACTCATCAGAGATAGGCCACTCGGTTGACCATGTCATCATCAACAAAAGGGGTATAGAAGCATCTGGGCACATTGCCTCCATCTATTTTCAAAGTGATATCCATTCATCCATCCACGTTGTCTTGATTGAACAATTTATTCATTAAAACTTTTTTGACAAGAAGTGCTCACCTTTGGGGTCCTAGTTAGAATTTGAGGTGAAGGGGTTCACAGTCATTGGGAATCTTTTTCTTTGAGGCTTTGGAGTTTTTGATGGGATAACTCGCTTTTTCTCAAGTTGCTTAACTTTAACGTTAGCTCGAACGATTTTCAATGCTCATGCATCATATTAGGGGCACTTGCATCCAAACATATATGTAGAAGTAGACAACACTTGCATCCAATGGGAAAGGGGAGGTAGAAAGAGAAGAGAAGAAGAAGAGGGAAAGAGGAGAGAAAGAGTAGAAAAGAGAAAAGGGAGAACATGGGATAAAGAGAGAATAAAAGAGAAGAGGAAGAACGAGAGATAGAGAAAAGGGGGGAGACGAGGAAAGAGAGGGAATGAGAAAAGGGGAGAGATGAGGAGAGAGAAATCGAGAGAAAAGATGAGAGGAAAACATAGAGAGAAGATAGAGAGAGAAAGAGAAAGGGGAAAAGAAGAGGAGGGAGGAAAAGAGAGAAAAGAAACATATTATAAGCACTCACGTCCAAAAACAAACATGTAGAAGCTAGGGGCACCCTCATGCATTGAGAAGATAAACACATCATAGATATGCTCATGCATCACTTACATGGATTCCTTGAGAAGGTGGATTTGGCTGAGGACAAATGATCAATCAAAATGACAACATCATAAATTCGTCACTTGATGTAGACTCATATTTCCTAGGGTTGATAACTGGAGGGGCCTGGCTTGTCCGAATCTATAGATGACTCTGTCTGTAGAATAACGAGCATGTCATGCCCTCACCAGAGGTGTAGACATTATGATCACCTATAGACTCTAAGCGGCCCCCAGTTTTTGATTGATGTTGGACATGATGTAAGGAGCATGCTACCCCTTGATGTGATTTGTTTTCCCAGAGGCTCGGCGGGCCCATTTTTTTTGATACTAATCGAAGTTTTATTGCTGAAGAGATTTTATTCAAACTAGATAGGTTACCTATTTGACCTTGGATTGGGACACCTCAGATAATTCTAAACCAGGGGCATACTAGACCTCACCTTTCTGGAGCCATGACTAGATGATGCTTAGGGCATCATCCCCAACCTCGAAAATCGAAACAGGGGCATGATGTGCCCGCATTTAGCAAAGGGGCACGACACACCTTACCCCCTTCAAACCCACTAGGGAACCCGGAAACACGAGAAACGTGAGACATATATGGCCTAGGGGCACGTGATCCAGACCACCCTGAATCAGTGAGACAATGAGAAAACCTGAGGTACCCAGACATGAGATACCCAGAAATGAGTCAGCCATGAGTGAAAAGTCAAGGACCCGATCCTTGCAACCCAGAAAGGAATGAACCTAAAGCCGGGACCCGATTCCCGCAAGCAGTGAGAAGATAGAACCCAGATGAAACGAGAGAAACAAAACCGTGAGATGAGGGAGACCAGACGTGAGGGAATCCAGATGAGAGAAAATCTTAAGTCCAGATATGAGGGGCACCAAAATTGAGATATCCAAAAGCCGGGGCCCAGCACCCACCAGAAGAGAGAAAACCTTGAGGGTAAACTAGGGAGGAAAGTGAATTCAAAACCGGGACCTAGCACCCGCAAATCGTGAGATGAGAGGAACCAGATAAGAGGGAACCTAGAAGACTGATAGATGAACAAACCAGAAGCCGGGACTTAGCACTCGCAAATCGTGAGATGAGAAAATCCAGATATAAGGAAAACCAGAGAAGGGCAAACCAGAAGCCGGGACCTAGCACCTGCAAATCGAGAGATGAACAAACTAGAGGAACCAGACATGAGGGGAACCAGAGACACACACCCAGAAGCCAGGATCCAGCTCCCGCAAACCTTGAGGCACACATCCAGAATTCGGGACCCAGCTCCCACAAATCTTGCGAGATACATATCCAGAAGCTAGGATCCATCTCCTGCAAACCCTAAGAGACACATATCCAGAAGCTGGGAACTAGCTCCCGCAAACCTTGAGAGACACACACCCAGAAGCCGGGACCTGGCTCCCGCAAACCTTGAGAAGTATATATCCAAAAGCCAAGACCTAGCTCCTACAAACCGTGAGAGACACAAACCAGAAGCCCACTACAAAATAGTACAAGCATTGCGGCCCTTTATTAGCAGCGGTTGCTGTAAAATCCCGTTATTTGTATCAAATTGTGGCGCCCGGTGTAAAACCCGCAAAATAATTTATATTGCAGCGTTTATGTTCTATTTTGTGTGGGTTTAAGAGTCGTAATTTGTTTTTCATTTTTAACCATGGAAAGATTACAAATTGCGGGACTAAATCAACCGCTGCTATTCGGAGTAAATTGTATCAAATTCCCTCTCTCTTTCTCTCTTCCTCTCTCTTCTTCGTACATCAATTTCCTTTCTTTCTTCCCAAAAAAATCCCCTCCCTGAAATGGTGAAACCAAAATCCTCAAACAAAGATGAAAACCAGAAAAAGTTTCCCTCTTCCTCACGCCGATTCTAAATCCCCAAATCTACCACCAGAAACTCTCATCCCTCTCATTCTTTCCCTCATTCTCATCGTCGCCGCCCCAGAAGCCACCAACTCCTCCTCCCTCTTGGTCAACGGCATCGAGCACATCCACTTCCCTCACCGTCACCAACGTGTCCCTCTCCGCCAGGCACTTCAACCTCTCGTCGATGGCTCTTTTGCTGCGGGAATTCGACATCGCCTTGAGAACCGACAACCAACTCATCCCGTACTATGGACTTTTCGGGCCGTGACACATGGCCCCTAGACAGCTCTACCGACCTTGTAATCGATTCATTTCTCACACTGTATTAGTCATAATTTGGTTGCCTTCGTATTTTTTTGGTTACACATCAATAATATATCATACTCGATATGCATTAAAAGAAATTAATCTTATTTTATTAAAAATAATTTAAAAATGATAGTCACGCTCCTTTTATTATAATATCTAATACACTATATAATAGCAGAGTCCAAGCTTAAGAGGCTCTGTAATTTTGACATGATATCGTATAGAGGCAACACGTGACATATAGAAGATTAAAAATAATAATAATAATATAAATATATTTTTTCTAAATTAGCTTTTCTACTATGACAATTAACTTTTATTGGCAAGGAGCTCAAAGGAAAGTTTTAATAGAGAAAACTAAAACAGCAATGGAAATATATTTTTTCGTTATCTCCAGGTTGCGGATTAATGTCACATTTCGTCCCTGTGTTGCCCCCTCAAATTGAAATTCATCCTTGTGTTGAGTTTTGATTGGTTTTGATCCCTCAGTCAGTTAATTTTTTATGGTTTTAGTCCTTTTTACCTATTTTACCCATAAATTCAGCCCTTTATTGTTCAAACCAATTTACCCACCCGAAATTCTACCCAACTAACCGACCCAACCCGGAACCCTATCCAAAAATCTCCAATAAACAGATAACTCTACCTCCCAACATCAAAAATTTTAAAATCATAAAAGAACACAAATTATTTTTTAAAAAAATTTAAAAATTAAAAAATCATAAATTAAATTAGTTTTTAATTTTAAAAATTTAAAAATTTAAACATATCTTCACCACATGTTTTTTTCTATTTTCTTTTTATTTTTTTCTTTCTTCTTCTTGTCCTCCTCCTCCTTCCCCTTCAACATCAAAAATTTAAATATTATAAAAAATACAAATTATTTTTAAAATTTTAAAAATTAAAAATCATAATTTATATTATTTTTTTAATTTAAAAATTTACAAATTTAAATTTTTTAATCTATTTTTTTCTTTCTTATTTTCTCCTTCCCTTCTTCTGCAGACTTCCAAAAAAATTATATTTTAAAAAATTTTCAAACTAAAAAATAATTTACTTTAAGATTTTTTATTTTAAAAAAAATTTTAAAAACTTTTTTGTACTTTTTTTGTTGATTTCTAAAATTTTGATATTGGGAGATAGAGTTAATATATTTATTGGAGATTTTTTAATGGGGTTACGGATTGGATCGGTTAGTTGGGTCGAATTCCGGATGGGTAAATTAGTTTGAACAATAAAAGGCTGAATTTAGGGGTAAAATCGGTAAAAAAGACTAAAATCTTAAAAAATTGACCAACTGAGGGATCAAAAGCAATCAAAACTCAACACAAGAATGAATTTTAATTTGAGGGGGCAACACAAGGACGAAATGTGACATTAATCCGGAGCTCAAGGAAACTTTTAATAGAGAAAACTAAAACAGCAATGGAAATATATTTTTTGGTTATCTCCAGGTTGCAAAAATTAATAGACATTAATTTAGTCTAAAGAAAAGCCATACTAAGGTAACTTTTCCGCATAGATCAAAATTATATGGTGTAGATAGTCGAATCTTAATTAGCAAGGAAATATATTATTTTTTATTAGGCATATCTACCAAGCAAATAATAGTATTAATGAAAGTGTTGCTTAGGGATTTACACATATTATTTAATACGTAGTTTTCAAAATATGTTAATGTAATTAATGGCTACAAAAAAAACATATATTAATGGAAATATATACGGTTACTAGGAATTATAGCAATTATTTGTAAATGGGTACAAGCTCATACAATTTTATAACTTAATTTCTTCCAAAATTTAGAATGTAAAAAATCTAATTTCCAAGATACCCTCTTTCTTCAAGTTAATTTCCGTTTTCAGATGTATACAATTTCTTTCCATACTTTTTCTTATCACTTTTTACCCCTCTTTCTTTCCTTACTTTGTTTCATTTTGAGTTAATTATTTACAAGGAAAAAAAAAAAGGAATGAAGCAGCATTCTATTCTTAAGGTAAGATTTTGTCCGGAATATTTTTTTATCTTTTTCTTACTTTTTAATGGAAATTAAGTTATAAAATATTTTATGTATCTTGAAGACTAAAACGTTAAATATATGCTAAGCTAAGTTGAGAACGGTCAGAATCTTTGTCTGTCTTTCATCACCCGGCCCGGCCCGTGTTGAATAGAGTCTAGTTTTGATGATGCCATCGTCCCGTCTTTCTCTCTATATATATCATATGCATATCTCCACTATTGCTACAGAAGCCACATCCTGCATGAGTTTCTTTCCAAATTAACATGGAAATGTTGTTATCTTTCTCCCCAATCTTCACCACCTTCCTCTTATTTTCCTCAGTCATGTTAATGCTAAGAAGGTGGAAAAAGCTGAAAACCAAACCCTGTACGCAAAACTTGCCCCCAGGGCCGCCGTGGAGGTTCCCCATAATAGGCAACTTCCACCAGCTGGTTGGGTCTCTACCCCAACATCGTTTCAGAGAATTGGCCAACAAATATGGACCCGTCATGCACCTCCAACTTGGCCAAGTTTCCCAGGTTGTGGTTTCCTCCCCAGAAGCGGCAAGAGAAGTTCTGAGAACCCATGACACCCACCTTCTTAACCGATTCCCTGTGCCCTCTGTAAGCAGGATAACCTACGGCAACGAAGAGTTAGTGTTTGCTCCACATGGAGATCATTGGAGAGCAATGAGAAAAATTTTGACGAGTGAGGTGCTGCATTCCAAGCGCTTTCCCTCTCAGGGATTGGTGAGGGAAGAGGAGATATCCAGGCTCGTCAAGTCTGTTTCGGATGGTGCCCGATTGGGATTGCCCGTCAACCTGAGTAGTATGTTATATTCTTTAACGAATTGGATAATTGGAAAGAACGTCTTTGGCAAGTCTTGGAAGCATGGAGATGAGTTGAAGCCGTTTATTCATGTGATATTTGAGAACTTAGCAGGTTACAGTGTGCTTGATTTTTTCCCGTCTAGACTAGTGGGATTAATTTCTGGAATTGAATTTAAGTTGTGGATCATGCGTAGGCTAAGTGATAAGTTTTTTGAGAATATTATCAAAGAACGGATTTCTACACCCAAATCTAGCCCCAATGGTGATGAAGCGGATGACTTGGTGGATGTTCTTTTGAATCTCGAAGGTCAAGGCAATGATCAGTTCCGCTTCACAAAAACGAAGATTAAAGCACTCCTCCAGGTAACTAATTGTATATATTGCTCCACAAAATCTCTTTTTTATTCTTGCAAATTTGATTTTAAACTCGATTCTCAATACTATTATCATCATATATATATTTATTTTATTCTCTATTATCATGAAAAAAAAGTTTCATTCTCCAGTAAATAATTTTAGATTTTTTTTTCATACTATTCAGTAAGAACGAGAAGCCATATATTTTAGAGGATATAATTATCAGGTAAAGGTAAAACCAAAGAAAAAAATATTTGGTAGCACTTCAGGGCTGAAGGAGTTCTCGAGTCCTAGTGGTAGCCTGCAAAATCAAACGACAATGTTAACATACTTAAAAGGGAGTAAAGGGGATTCGTCCTATCTACATGCATATATGTATGCATCTCATCTTCTAGTTTATTTGGTCCACTAATATTTCAGGAACTCATTGCTGTCGGAAGTGAAACATCGGGAGCAACAATGGAATGGGCAATGTCAGAGCTAATAAAGAATCCAAGTACAATGGAGAAAGCACAGAACGAGGTGAGGCAAATCTTGGGCAAGAAAAGCACTATCGAGGAAGCAGACCTTAGAGAAATGAAGTACTTAAAACTTGTGATCAAGGAAGTCCTCAGATTGCACCCACCAATTCCTTTACTTATTGGAAGGGAAGCTGGGGTGGACTTAAAAATTGGTGGGTATGACATACCTGCTAAAACCAAAGTAGTTGTTAACGAATGGGCAATTGCAAGAGATCCTCGTTACTGGGATGAGCCTGACAGGTTCAGCCCTGAAAGATTTCTTGACTCTGGCATTGATTTTAGAGGCACAAGCTTTGAATATCTTCCTTTTGGTGCTGGTAGAAGGATGTGTGTTGGTATATCACATTCCATGGCTGTTATTGAGCGTACTCTGGCAAATTTGTTGTGGCAATTTGACTGGAAACTTCCAACTGGAATGGAGCCAAAGGACTTGGACATGACTGATGCAACTGGCTTTGCTGCAAGAAGGAAGAATGATCTGCACTTGGTTCCTGTTCCACACCGTTCATTAGACACTTGATGGAAATGGAAGGACATCATTAATAGCCACTCCATGTTGCCATTCCCACTAATATGCCATTTTCGTCTTCTCTTATAACTAAGTTGAAAATAAGGCATCTGGAGTCATTGTGTTTCTTTATGTTTCTTTAGCTATCCATGGTTAGTGATTATTGTGGTTCTTTAGCCAATCCATGTCTCCATTTCCAGTATTATGTTCTTTATGGATTTAAGCAAATAAAAGACGACTGCTTTGAAGAATTTCCTTTAATATTAATTTCCAGCTCGACTTGTTTTGATATTTCAGTATCTTTTCCTTTGTCTTTCCTTTCACGAGATTATTGTGTTTTCTCTTCCTGGCCGGGGAGGAAACCAAGGACCGCAAACATTAGTGCCAGCCAGACCAGGGTGTGGTGCCCTAATTATGCCTTCTTTGAAAATAAAAATGCTCCCGGATACATTTTACCTACCTCAACTTTGATTTGAAAACAAATCATTACCTTAACTAAAAACCTCAAATTTTACCTTTACCACCACAATTATATTGTTTCAAACTTTTATTACCTGGAATCAACCTAAATTGGGGTTGAACCGGTTTACCAAACAAACGGTTCCGATAAATGACAGTGGCCTCATTACAGGCTTTAAAATTTATTTTTATCAAAAGAATGGGAAAAAAAAATTGTCTTCTCCTCCCTCTTTCCAGACCGCCACCCACCACTTCCTCCCCTCTTCCTCCTCCACGACGAATTTTCTTGCCATCTCCAAAGCTTGTCCCCCAAAAAATGGAAGAATTTGATTCAAAAAGTGATTTCAAACTCCACAACTAAGACTCTTCACACAGCCTAAGACCACCCATTCATCATCGTGTAAATTCAAAATCACATTTAAAACTCAATCAACCTAACCAAAGCTACTTAGTAATAATAGATGTTGGGAAGTAAAAGCGGATAACAGTATCCGCAGCGAAATAGATATCAAATTATCCAACAAAAACTTCCCTATCAAATGAATACCAAGAAAGCAAGCAAATTGCAGCAAAATAATATCAACAAGCAAACCAATCAACAATCACAAGAGACACCAAATTTTTACGTGGAAAACCCCTTCAAATCGAAGAGTAAAAACCACGGGACCCAAGGTCCATCAAATCAACTCCATTATATCAAAAGTATCTTACAAGATCTCCCTCCAAAAGGTACTAACAGCACCACCAAATAAGAGAGTATAGATAACAACACTACAACAAAGAATAAGAAGAGTTATAGAGAAATTCACCAAAAGCCACAGATGAATTTCGACCTCCCAAAGTAACACCTCCACAACTCCAAATTCGATCTCCACCATTTAGATTGTAGATGAACGTGTCTAGAACCTCCTGAAAAAATTTCAGCTTGATCCAACGGTTAACGAAACTGGAACATGGCTTTGAACAAAGCTGGGCAAAATAGAAAAAATTGCCGCAAAACCTGAACTTTCTCTGATAACGAAAAAACTTCTTATCTATAGTGTTTTCTGAAAACCTAAACTTATTTTCAGACTTAGTATAATATATATAGTAGGTATAGTGGGTTCTAAAGATGGGCCAATCCATATTGGGCTATTTTTCACATAGGAGGGAAACTAAAAAAACCCAACAATTCTCCCCCTTCCCGACTAGGTGGAGGAAATCGCCATCTCAGCGACTAAACAACAATCTTCAAACTTCTTCTTCGGCAGAGCTTTTGTCATCATATCAGCACCATTATCATCTGTATGTATCTTCTCAAGCTCAAGTATATTAGAATCCAAAACATCTCTAATCTAGTGACATCTAACATCAATATGTTTAGACCTTCCATGAAAAGTAGAGTTCTTACTGAGATGAATGGCACTCTAACTGTCACAATGCAACACATACCTCTGTTGTGTAAAACCAAGCTCTTGCACAAACCTCTTCATCCATAGCATCTCTTTATTTGCTTCAACGGATGCTATAAATTCTGCTTCAGTAGTAGACAAAGCAATACACTTCTGCAATCTAGATTGTCAAGCAACTGTTCCCCCTACAAAGGTAATCAGATAACCCGAAGTAGATTTTCCAGTATCTAAATCTCCAGCTATATAAGAATCAATATAACCCATCAAAGTAGGCTTCTCTGTTCCAAAACAAAGACTAAGATTAGAAGTACCACAAAGATACCGCATAATCCTCTTCACAGTATTCCAATGCTCTCTCCCTGGATTAGAAAGAAATCTACAAACTGTACCAACTGCATGAGCAATATCAGTTCTTGTGGAAACTATTGCATACATCAAACTGCCTACTGCTGATGAATAAGGAATCCGTGACATATCAGAAGTCTCGGGGCCAGTGGATATCTCAAGGGGACCGTCATACTGCCTTTTCGTGCTTCTCTTGCTCACTAGAAGGACACTGCTTCTTACTCAACTTAAGTTGCACAGCAAGGGGTGTACCTACCACTTTTGCTTTATCCATTTTGAATCTTTGGACCACCTTTTCAATGTAGCTTTGTTGTGATAGCCATAATTTCCTTACTGCTCTATCACGAATAATCCTCATCCTAAGAATCTGCTTTGTTGGTCCTAAGTCTTTCATGGCAAAAGACTTACTTTACTCTTGTTTCAACTTGTCAATTCGAGAAGCATTCTTACCACCAATAAGCACATCGTAAACATAGAGCAACAAAATAACAAAGTCATCATCAGAGAATTTTTGCACAAAAACACAATGATCAGAAGGGGTCTTCTTGAAACCTTGCTCTTTCATAAAAATTTTTTGTACCATTTCCTGGGAGCTTGCTTCAAGCCATATAAAGTCTTCCTTAACCTCCAAACAAAATTCTCTTTACCTTTGACTTTGATCCTTCTGGTTGCTCCATGTATAATTCTTCTTCTAAATCACCATGGAGAAAAGTTGTCTTTACATCCATCTCTTCAACCGCAAGATCAAGACATGCTGCTAATTACAAAATAACTCTGATAGAGGACATCTTTACAACTAGAGAGAAAATTTCTTCAAAGCCTATACCTTTCTTCTAGCTAAAGCCCTTGACAACTAACCTGGCTTTGTATCGTGGAGTAGTAATGCCACTTTCGTGCTTTACTCTAAAAACCCACCGATTCTTCAAAGCTCTTTTATTCGTAGGTAACTTAACCAAATCAAAGGTATGATTGTCATGTAAGGATTTCGACCGCTTAAGGGACGACTTGTGTACTTGTTTAGCTTCTGTTATCCACGACGGTGATGAGTGTCGGGTGGATTTTTTTCCCAGAATCCCTGATGGTTCTCTCTCTCTCGTCTCTAGGAGGTACTGGCGGGACAATGAAGGCAATTGCCTCCTTTTTTTTATACTAGAAGAGTATCCTAGTCGACTACTGGACTAATCTCTCCCCGTGACTCAATAAGTCACCATTGTAAGGTAGAACCACTACCAATAGCATAATTTCTATACACCCGCTTCCACCAAGACTCGCAATTGCCTGCTTAATTTGAAGCTTTCTAATTTCATCAAACAACATTGCGTGATGCCCTTGTTAGTGATTGTTTTTTTATGTGTTGTGCTGATGCTTTGTTTGCATTAAAGCAGTCAGCCTAAAAAAAAATGTTTATCAGTACTACGTAACTTTCCCGTTACATCAAGACCTTTAAATATAAGGGGCAATAGTCTGATGAACTTCTGTGGAAAACTGCATTTTTATATGGTGAATGATTCTGTATTGCCCCTTAATGGTTTGCACCCATACATACCCCACATGCTGCATTTTGACAGGGTCACATGACGTATTTTTTTCTCCTACAACTTGTTCCATGTTAAATATTTTAAACAAAAAATATGATTGAACATTAAAAAAAATAAGACACATTGAGTACTCACCTCGCACCTGTTCCTCCTCAATTAAAAGGGTTGTGTTCTATTAACAGAGTTGTTGTTACTTGTTAGGATATATTTTATAATTTAAAACAATTTATGGATCTCATAAATAAGAATATATATGTGAATACCAGACCCAAAATCACTGGGGCATATTCACCTATTTTCTTACACCTTCTTCTTTGGGTCAATCCCATGTCAATGGAGTCGCCACCCAAATTTTGTTAAGGATAAAATTTAGGAAAAACCTTTATATGACTCCTTAGGCAACTGATCATAGCGAGACCAAAGACATGGGATTCAGGGGTTCGTCATGGATGGGAAGGTGTTAGGCACCCATCCATGTTGGGTCGAAACTTTGTGCAATTAGAGAATGCGAGCATGCCTTGTGCAAGTGTGCAATTGTAGAAACAAATCACATAAAAACAACAAAATTAAATTGTAGGGGAAGGAGAAGAAGGTACGGAATAAAAAGGAAAAATAAAAATATTTTGGCTTGAGTCTCCACCACTAGAGACCACCTACATACCCCGGTAACTGGGTTCAAAGCCCACGTAGTTCTTGACATGGCATCACAACACTCACATCATCAAAATCATCATATCACATCAGCAGATAATTGAGAAAATTAGAACGAGTTACCTCTTGTAGCCCTCCTCTCGCTCCTATGCGCTTACCACTCCGCAACAGAATTTTTTTTTTTTTGAGGATCAAATCAAAGATTTCATTGCATAAAAGTTAGGAAGAAGTCCTAACAACCGTACATACTAAGAACAATCTGCAGAATATATCTACAGAGACAATAGTAGCAGCATAAAAGTAAAAGCAATGGAAAACCCCCTACACTAGAGGCAGAAAATGAATTCCCCAAAAGTCACATAGAGCCTGCAATTCTGGAGACAGTGAACGAGATTTTAAGTGATTTAAACCACGAAAGCGCAGCTTCATATCTGAACAAACTTCCAAGAGAATACTGTCAGCAGATCGGGAGCACCTAGTGAAATGCCTACGATTGCGCTCACGCCAAATGTGGTAAATACAAGCAGCCCATCCAACACGCATGATCATTGCTTTAAGATGTCTCTTCTGTAAATTCCTCTTCACCCAAGGAAATTCAGATTGCCAATCTCCAATCGGTTTAGAAATAGAGCATAGAGATAGTAGACCTGACCAAATAGCAGAAGAAAAAGAACATCCAAAAAATAGGTGGTCACGACTCTCATCAGAATGAGTACATAATAGGCAGGAGCCATTAGAGATAACACCCCATTTTCGAAGTCTATCCCGAGTAGTCAGGCGATTCAAAATGGCCAGCCAAGCTATAAAGCTAAGCTTAGGAATATGTCCAGTAGTCCAAATAAGTTTGAACCAATCGACCCTTGCATGAGAAGTTCGAATGGATTCCCAAGCACTTTTTACAGACAAATTTCCAGAAGCAGTCAAGGTCCATATAATTGCATCAGAATGTGAGGATGGAGTAATATTTGCAGCAGCTTCCGAATGGAGTTGTGCAACTAAAGGCAAGCGAGATGATGGCCAAGACCATGCGCCATTAGTAATAAGGAAACTCACCTTGGCATGGAGAGGGATTTTTGAACTTGCAATAAGATTTGGCCTTATTAAGGAAGACAGAGAGCCTCGAGGAAGCCAAGGATCCCACCAAAAATAAGTATTGCAACCATCTCCAATGACATGAGAAAATCCAGCTTGAAAAAGGTTTCGTAATTTCAAAATCTTCCTAAAGCTCCATGAACAATCAGCAGGTATGGCAATACTCCATAAGCTTTGTTGATGAAGGTAATAGGCATGGATCCATGCAACCCAAAGGGACCCTGCCTTTAAAAATAAGCTCCTTAAGTTACGAGCAATACATGCAGAATTCCACTCTTTAAGTGACTTAATACAAAGCCCACCCTCTTGCTTAGGGAGAGCAAGAGCAGCCTACGAGACCTTTGCCTTTCGAGCATTTGAAGAGTCAGCAGACCATAGAAAAGCAGCACAGTGATGCTCAATGAGTTTAAGAACCCGAGAAGGCAGAATAAAATATTAGCCCAATAATTTTGGATACTAAACAAAACTGAGATGACTAATTGCACTTTCCCTGCAAAAGATAAGAACCTAGAACTCCAATGAGTAATGCGAGCCATGATTTTGTCCACTAAAGGCTTACAACGTTGGAAGAAAAGCTTCCCGGAAACAAGTGGAACTCCAAGATAATGTACTGGCAATGTACCAAGTTGAAAGCCACAGATTTGAAGGAATTGAGCCCGCTGTAGATCAGAAACTCCCACTAAAAAAACCTCACACTTTGCCGGGTCGAATTTAAGTCCAGATAAGAGATAAAAATGCTCCAGAATTTGAGTTACAACAGCAGCAGACTTAAGACTACCATCTGAAAATATCATGAGATCATCTGCAAAGCACAGATGCGAAAGAGCAATTCGAGAGCATCTAGGGTGATAAGGAAGGACATTCTCAGCAGCTGCTTTATTAAGTAAACATGATAGAATCTCCATTGAAATGACAAATAAGTAGGGGGAAAGCGGATCACCTTGGCGCACACCTTGGCGCATACCTTTCCCTCCGCAATAGAATTTTGGCTGGACTTAAACGAGGTATTTGGGGCAGAAGGATGCCGAACTGGTGTCTTCCCTGAACAAGAAAGTTGTAGAGCTTTTTTAGCTTTCCAGGGACACCAAGATTGCAGTAAACCGATGTCTACAGCTCCCGATATGGCTGAAATACTGGGACTGCCTCTGTTGTATTCTTCCTCTCGGGTTCAGCACTTCTTCTCCGACAGTTTGCTTCAATTCACCTCCTTCCTCCTCTCCTCTTGATCTCCTGCAGCCACTGACTTCTTGCTATTTTTTCCACAAAATCTTTCCAGAGTTTCTACCTAAGAAATATCGCTAGGCTTGGAGAAGTAGAATTTCTACAAGCAACCAAAGCTTATGGGGGTGTGAGTGTAATGAGAGAATGATCCCTTGAAATGTGAGTGGGGGGGTGTCCTATTTATAGTGTTCTGGGAAGACTAGAGGCGTGGACTTACTTAATGATCAAGATTATGCCGGAAAATCTGGACTAAAACCACGTGGGATAAAAAAAGGAAACAAAATCAGGGGAAAAAATCATTCCAGGACACCTACGACCGCCCTGCTCGGCGGTCATGGCCTGGATGGCCGCCATGCCCAGTGGTCATGGGCACAAGACCGCGAGCATGGCGCTCATCCCGAGATGTTTGCCGCCTCTTTCCGGTTTTGTGTGTTCTTTCCATTTTTAAATCCCAATCCCCAGCCCTGATCTGATCCTACCGTGTAATTAACCCCTAAATTACCAAGAAACACTTTATTACTTGATTGTTACTCCCTCCATTCATCTCCTAATTGATAGATTACACATTAAGTCCCCAAATTATACCAATAACACATTTACCACATTAAGGATGATTTGATTCTGATTTTCTACAAAAATCAGAACTAAAATTAGTCTGCAAGTAAAGTGTTTATGGGCTAACTAAACTCTGGAGAATTCATTAACTTGGGCTCTCAAACCCATCCTCAATCCAAAGATAAATTATCTCATTAAAATTAGATTAAAGATAGATAAAAGGCCCAAACACATTTTAATGTAAATAAACCTTATTATATATTTTGTGCTAAGATTAAATCATCTCATTAATCCTAGTAGTCCAATATACAAATGCTCAAATTACTAAAATGCATCGTTTCCACTAAGATAAATTCTTAACGTGCCTTACTCCTAGGATCAAATCATCTCATTAACCAAAAGTTCAAATATATTTAAAACCTAAACTTTGTGAAAAATTCGTAGGTCAAATTTAAGTGTCCACAATATATTTATTAAAAATGTTTTTTTTTATTTTCTAAGATGGTAAAAATATGCCACGTGGTACTGCTAAAACACCTCATGTGATGTATGTATGGGAGCATAGTAGCATACCCATTAAGGGCGGCAACGAATCATTCACGTTTTTTTATGTTGTGTTAATGTGTGAAAATTGACAGCGTTTAGGAATAAATTTTGCTACTGTTTATTTAAATTGATTCGGGTTGGAGTCGGAAGTTATTCATGCCTTTTTAATTCTGGATGGCATTAACTGGCCATCAGTCACATCTTTTTATGCAATCTTTCATATCATCAATTCAACTTGGTGTATTAATGTGTATTGTTTTTTCTCATTTGCTGGACATGTGCTTTGCAGAATATATTCTACTCCGAGGAGGATGGATGGCAATGATTAAGGATCACGATTAGCAAGAAAGCGAGAGGCAACCAAGTTATGTATAAGGAGGTTGTGGAGCACAGTACTGTATGGGCAATTGGAGTGGGGGTGACAGTTTGTTGTCTAGATTTTATATTGGCGCTTTTATAAGGTTTGAGGGTTTGATTGAACTTGGTGATGGGATGATGTTTAACTTCGAATCTTTGAGATCCTTAAATTAAGAGTTTGATCGATCTGGCATTTTGTTGTCAATTTTGAGTATTAACTTGTGGTGTAGTCGGCCCGAAGCAGGTTGTATTTGCGTATGTACGACTACGTTTGTGTGAACACCCAAATTTGACTCATGTATTTTTCTACTAAAATTGGATTTTGAACATGTTTGAACTTAGGATTAATGAGATGATTTGGTCCTATGAGTAAGACACGTCAAGAATTTATTTTAGTGGAAATAATACATATTGGTGATTTGAGCCCTAGTATATTGGAATGCTAGGATTAATGAGATGATTTAATCTTAGGGTAAAAATATATTATAAGGTTTATTTACACTAAAATGTGTTTATTTCATTACTTGGGCCTTTTTTTCTATCTTTAATCTAATTTTAATGAGATGATTTATTTTTGGGTTGAGGATGGGTTAAAGGGCCCAAGTTAATGAATCCTCCAGAGTTTGATTAGCCCATTAACACAATTCTTGCAGGTTAATTTTAGCTGTGATTTTCGTGGAAATCAGAGTTAAATCATCATTTAATTAGATTTTGTGGTTTTGGTATGATTTTAGCTTAAAATAGGAAATCAATGTGTACTCAATCAATTAGGAGATGATTGAGAGGAGTAATAATCAAGAAAGCCGAGAATTCTGGGCAGTCTAAGGGTTAATTACGCGGTAGGATCAATTAAGGAGAAATTAGGGGAGAATCAAGATCGAAAAAGGAAAGAAATGGTGTAACGCGCAGGCGCGGGCGGTCATCTCGGAATGACCGCCAGGTCTGGGCGGTCATCCTTCCATGACCGCCCGGCCTGGCTGTCATCCAAAGGATGACCGCCGGCCATGGCGGTTTTTTCCCCCGATTTTGCTCCTAATTTGATTCTACTTGGTTTTGGTCCAGATTTTTGGCGATTACCTTGATCATTAAGCTGGTCCACACCCCTAGTCTACCCAGAACACTATAAATAGGACCTCCCTCTCACATTTCAAGGGACACATATTCTATTACACACACACTCTTCATAAGCTTTGGAGCTTGGAGAAACTCTACTTCTCCAAGCTTGAGAAATAGTTCTATAGGCAAAACTCTGGCAGAATTTCGTGGGTAATACCAACCATTGAAGGCAGCAAGAGGTAGATCAAGAAGAACTCCAAGATTGAGTTAAGGAGTCGTCTCCATCCATGACGAATCCTTGAGTTCAGCATCTTTGGTTCGCTATCTAGTCGCCTAAACGGAGTCATATGAAGGTTTTTCCCTAGTTTTGTCCTTTAATAAAACTTGGGTGGCGACTCCAAAGATGTTGAATGACGGTTATGAAGAAGGTGTAAGGAATAGGTGAATAGGCCCAAGTGATTTTGGGTCGGGTATTCACAGTTGCGACTCCACTGGGGACTTAGAGGGTTCAAGAAACCTTGTGCAATCATTGGATTTTTATATGCCTTTTTATGTGTCAACATAAGTGCCTTGCATTCATGGTAAATGTTGTGAAGCCCTTATCGTAAGAGGGCCATGGCATCCAAGTCCGCTACAGTGCTTTCCTTAAGCGATAGTCGCTTGTGTGAACCAGTTTCTCGCTGCTCAAGCGATGATAGGGATTAATGGGCCCCGGACCTCACGCGATATCCTTTATCACATGTGAGTAGGCCAAACTATTCCTTAGCAGCAGTCTTTTGGCCCCCAACCAGCTGCATACCCTGAGCATCTCATGCATTGTGAATCAATAAGTAGTACGTGTATTTGGGTGATTATTGTTGTGAATTCAAGTAAGTGTAAATAGAGTGTCCTCTTTCATTTGTAAATACCTAAAAAAATCCAACAAAAAAAACGTGTAAGTCAAGAAGCCTCTAGGGTACTGTAGACCCTGACACCTGTGATCCAAATACTAGGGCAAGATGAGTGAGGAAAATGTTGCTAAGACCATTGTGGCTGAGGAATCCTTGAATCTGCTGAAAGATCCGAATGTCAGAGATGCACTATTGGCCTTGAAGAAAGGGAAGATGGTGTCCCCTGGGACTGATGGGGGACAAGGCTCGAAACCAGGCATTGAAAATAATGTGGTGGTCATCCAGTATGATGACTCGGTGACATAGGAATCCAAAGGAGATGGGGAGAGGCTTAGAAGAGTGGAAGAATTGCTGAAAGCCATGAAGAGTAAAGAGGATGATTGGAACTTGGAACGTCTATCTTTATTCTCTGAAGCCCGCCTTCCTGAAAATTTCAAGATGCCGGACATCGAGAAATTCAATGGAATGGGATGCCCAAGAATTCATCTGAAGTTCTATGTGAGAATGCTGCAACCTATGGGGATTGGGCCCGAGTTGATGGCCCAGTTATTTCAAAGGACTTTATCAGGTGCAGCCCTAAAGTGGTTCATGAATTTGGATGAGAGCAAGGTGAGCAAGTGGGATGACATCTGCAAAGAGTTCTTGAACTAATACAGCTACAACACCGAAGTGGATGTGACCAAGAGGGATCTCGAGACGACTAAGCAAGAAGCCCAAGAGACATTCTCAGGCTTTATCACAAGGTGGCGTAACAAGGCATCTTTAATGGTGAATCGACCCCCACAAGAGGAGCAAGTGCAAATGGTGATCAAGAACCTTCAACCAATGTATTATGATTGTATGGTTGGCAATTACTATGCTGATTTCAAAGCCCTCATTGGGGCAGGGACACAGTTGGAGGATGCAATTACTTCCGGCAAGATCAAAGTAGCAGTGGACACTACTAACCCTAGGCGGAACTTCAACTCAGCACAAGGAAACAAGTTCATTGAAGTAAATCACATGACTACCCAGGCGCCGGTGTAAGTTAGGTCAAGATTTAGGGAATTCACCCCTCTTCATATGTCTTTGGGAAAGATGTTCAAGAAATACATGGGGGTAAACCTGTTGCAGCCTCTGGAGCCGAAACCTGGATTTTCGATTAGAGGGGACCGGAATAAGTTTTGTGAATTTTACCAAGCGGCCGGGCATGCCACAGACGATTGTTTTAGACTCCGTCACGAGATCCAAGATCTGATGGAACAAAATGAGATAGTCTTGCCCCCAAAAGATGTAGAGATGTAAGAGGGCTGATAAACTATAGTGTTTGCTATGTTTTAAAGAAGTGAAAGTTTTGTTCATCGTTTTTTATGACTTTGCTTTTGTGTCACGTGTTCACTAAATCAATAAAATGTGCCTCATCTTTCCTATCTCGATGATTGCAATTCATGATTTAGAAAATGACGTAGTTCATACTAAGGTGAACGGATTTTGCAAACATTTCAAGTTTGGCTTGTCGAACTTCTAAATGGATCAATTCAAAGTTAAGCCATTGAAACCCAGCTTATCAACATGGCTCCACACTAGATTCTAGAATCCTGGCCGAGGCCATAAGAAAGAAGCCTCCTGTTTTAGAAATAGAGTAGTGCTTGAAGCACAAACCCTTGGCTAATATGGAGCAGCTATACCTAAATACCCTGAACTAGACACCAACCTTCAAACACAACCTTCGCTAAAGATTGGGGAGAGAAGCTTTCCTAAAATAGTCAGGTTTTGATCAATGGGAAAAATTGTGAAAGGTGAGACATCTGGCCCGTCTTCACCGAACTACGAGGACCTAATTTCTTAAACATAACACAAAAAAAAAGAAAAAAAAGAGAAAAAAATAGGAACACCCTCTAGATCACCAATCCATGAAATCGACAAGTTCATACATCCCCCTTTTTCACAAAGTTCACATATGAATGGGGACCCGAATTTCAATCAAAGCAGGTCTTTTAAGCAGAGCTGTTCCTATTAAAAAAAAAATGAAAGAGAATGCTATGTTTAGGAATACGTAGGCAACCTAAAATAAAGGTGCGGTCAAAACAAAAATCCCCTCCCTTTCCAAGTCGAACTTTCTTGATAAACTAAGCTTTGTCACCTGTTCTACTAATGGTCCAACCATTTAACCAAGAATTGATCTGTCACAAAAATGTTTGCAGTCACCTTAGTATGAATGAAATCATTGACTACTTTTTGGCATGCATAGAGAGGGGTCCCGGTACATTTGAGAAGTATGAAAAACAGAAGAGTGAACTAGGACAAAGCACATAGTGATCAATATCTGAGGGCTTGATAGCAGCATGAATTGTGGTTTCATCCACCTCTGCGAGGCACAAGTAGAACGACATCATCTACCCCCTGGCTCGAAATCATGTTTGCATATTTGAAGGATGCCTTTCCTTGGCTGGTGTACTCTCTCACGAGAATCTTCACTCTTCTTTGCCTTAGAATTATTCGAACAAGTTTCGAAGAAGGTCCCTGGGTACCCCAAGGTTTGTCTTATGGAGTTTTAAACTCGGTAAAGCCTGAAGAAAGAAAAGAGAAACCCAAATCCCATTTTGAAAAAGAAAAGAAAAGAGGGAGAGAAAAGAGAGAGAAGAGAGAGCAAAACCCTTTCTTGAAAATGAAGAGGCACTCATATATACACTACTTGAATTTATGATATTTTTCATATGGGCCCTACCAGGCCCAAAATTGATTTGTTATTGTTAGGGGCATTCTTGAGAAGATATAAGGCCCAGTTTTTTATATATAGTTGATGTGTGCTGTCTTGGGCATTCAAGGAGATGTAAGCCCCAACTTTTGTTGATGAGTCGAGGTATGAGTTTGGGCATTCAAGAAGATGTAAGCCCCAACTTGTGTTAATGAGTTTGGGCATTCTCAATAAAACGAGTTGTAAGGTCCAACCTTTTTTTCTGAAATGATGCCAGGGCATGCTACGCCATGATTTGAATTGTATAATTTTCGGGGCAGGCTACCCCATTAGAGTTAATGTCTGATTCTAAGGGCATAGCTGCCCATGTTTTTGGAATGGGTGCACAAAGGGCATAGCTACCCTAGTTTTTTCGATCTTGAATAAGGAGCATAGATGCCCTAATTTTGAGAGTTTAACAAAAGGCATAGCTGTCTGGATTTTTGAACATAAGGGGCGTAGCTGCCCTAATTTTCTGATGTTGAAAGAGGGCATAGCTGCCCGCATTTTCGAAATTGATTACGCCATGGGCATAGTTGCCCAAATTTTTTGATTCAAGTTTATCAAAGGCATAGCTGCCCGAGGTTTTATACATCTGAGGGGCATAGCTACCCGAACCTTTTGAGTCGACTTTAAATCAAGGGCATAGCTGTCCAAGTTTTTGAAATGGAAGGACATAGCTACCCAAGTTCATGATTGCATGGTGGGCATAGTTGTCCGGATTTCTTTTGATACATCAGGGGCATAGCTGCCCGAGTTTTTAAGCACAAGGGGCATAGCTACCCAAGTTTTTGAATTTGTTTGCATGAAAGGCATAACTGCCTGGGCATAGTTGCCTGTGTCATTGAGATGGACATAGCTGTCCCAATTCTTGATTTAAGTACATCAAGGGCATAGCTGTCCGGACTTTTTTCAACATGAGGGGCATAGCTGCCCTAATTATCGAAGTTGAGGAGGGCATAGCTGCCCATATTTTCAAAGTTTATTACACCTTGGGCATAGCTGCCCAAATTATTGAGAGGGGCATAGCTGCCTGAATATTTTTGAAGTAGAGCATATGAAGGGCATAGCTGCCCAAATATTTTAATTTAAAGGGCATAGCTGCCCGAGTTCTTAACTTGGTTGCATGATGGGCATTGCTGCCCGGTGTTTTTGAATTTAATTGCATGAAGGGCATAGCTGCCCAAATTTTTAAATTTGAAGGGTATAGCTACCCGAGTTTTCAAAATGTAATTGATGGGCATAGCTGCCCGAGTTCTTAACTTGGTTGCATGAAGGGCATAGTTGCCCGTGTTTTTAAATTTGATTGCATGGAGGGCATAGCTGCCTGATTTGTAAATTTGATCATGTTAAGGGCATAGCTGCCCGATTTCTTCAAGATGATTTCAAACCAAGGGCATAGCTGCCTGAATTTGTGAAGCTAATTATGTCAGGGGCATAACTACCCAAATTTTTGAAGTTGACTACATCGATTGCATAGCTACCCGAGTTTCAGAAAATAATTACACCAGGGGCATAGCTGCCCAGTTTTCTTAAGTTTATTGCAAACTGAGGACATAGCTGTCCAAGTTTCTAAAATTGGTCACGGCAAGGGCATAGCTGCCCATATGTTTCAAATTGATTGCACACAAGAGGCATAGCTGTCCGACTTATTTATGCATTAGGGGCATAGCTGCCACGAGGTTTTAAAATAATCATGCATCATTGGGCATAGCTTCCCGAAGTGTTAAAATTGATCACCTCCTGAGGGCATAGCTGCCCAAAATTTTGAGAAGATTACGCATTTGGGGGTATGGTTGCCCCATCATTTTGATTGATTTCGATTGTCTCTTGGTGGCATAGTTGGCCCAGATTTTCAAACCAAGTGCATAGCTGCTCAAAATTCAAGGCACACACCACTTGCATCTGTCATTCAAATTTGGTTGTTCCTTTCTTACGTTGTTTCGTCCTTAGTCTCTAAGGACTCATCAACGAGGGGCATCTGTGGACACACAAATTTGACCCATGTATTTTTCTACTAAAATTAGATTTTGAACATGTTGGAACTTAAGATTAATGAGATGATTTGGTCCTAGGAGTAAGGCACGTCAAGAATTTATTTTAGTGGAAATAATAGATTTTGGTGATTTGAGCCCTTGTATATTGGAATGCTAGGATTAATGAGATGATTTAATCTTAGGGTAAAAATATATAAGGTTTACTTAGACTAAAATGTGTTTATTTCATTACTTGGGCCTTTTATCTATCTTTAGTCTAATTTTATTGAGATGATTTATCTTCGAGTTGAGGATGGGTTAAAGGGCCAAAGTTAATGAATCCTCCAGAGTTTGATTAGCCCATTAACACATTTCTTGCAGGTTAATTTTAGCTCTGATTTTCGTGAAAAATCAGAGTTAAATCATCATTTAATTAGATTTTGTGGTTTTGGTATGATTTTAGCTTAAAATGGGGAATCAATGTGTAATCAATCAATTAGGAGATGATTGAGAGGAGGATGACCGCCAGGTCTGGGCGGTCTTCCTTCCATGACCGCCGGCCATGGCGGTCATATGCACCCAGAATGCGTTTTTTTCCCCGATTTCACTCCTAATTTGATTCTACTCGGTTTTGGCCCAGATTTTTGGCCATTACCTTGATCATTAAGCTGGTCCACACCCCTAGACTACCCAGAACACTATAAATAGGATCCCCCTCTCACATTTCAAGGGACACACATTCTATTACACACACACTCTTCATAAGCATTGGAGCTTGGAGAAACTCTACTTCTCCAAGCTTAAGAAATAGTTCTATAGGCAAAACTCTGGTGGAATTTCGTGGGTAATACTAACCATTGAAGGCAGCAAGAGGTAGATCAAGAAGAACTCCAACATTGAGTTAAGGAGTGGGAGGAAATTGTGTGGAAGACACAACCCAAACTAAGGAGCTAGAGGAGGGCTACAAGAGGTAATCCTAATCCCTTTCTGCTTGACCGATTGCTTCTGAGATGTTGATGTTTATGATGTTGTGACTGTTGTGATGCCATGTCAAGAACTACGTGGGCTTTGACCCCGGTCGCCGGGGTATGTAGATGGTTTCTAGTGGTGGAAACTCTATCCCAATCTTCTTCTTCTTCCCTTTCTTTTTAGTTTTAGTTATTATGTGTTTTGTTGTTCACATCTGCACACTTGCACAAGGCATACAGAATCCTTCAATTGCACAAGGATTCGCCCCAATATGGATGGGTGCCTAACACCTTCCCATCCATGACGAATCCTCGGGTCCAGCTTCTTTGGTTCGCTATCTAGTCGCCTAAACGAAGTCATATGAAGGTTTTTCCCGAGTTTTGTCCTCTTAATAAAACTTGGGTGGCGACTCCAAAGATGTTGGATGACGATTATGAAGAAGGTATAAGGAATAGGTGAATAGGCCCAAGTGATTTTGGGTCGGGTATTCACAGTTTGTTGTCACGGCGATTCTGTCGACACTACGCCTTCCAGGGCCACAAACATAATATATCACTTCTTTCTTCTTCTTTTTTTTTATTGATAAAACGGTGATATATTAACCAAGAAGTTTGGAGAAGTACAAGAATATACATAGTCCTATGGTGAAAAACACCAATAGAAACTCTAAACCGTAACACCAATAAGTTCTTCCCAAAAGAGAGGATAACTACGTAAGATACCAATAAGTTCTTCCCAAAAGAGAGGACAACTACCTAGGACAGCCAGATCTTAATTCCATTCAGGCTTGGCTTGACCCTCCTGAAGGCGCAAATGTTCCTAGGCGAAGAATCACTGTTATATTGGCATAAACTCCCGGATTTAACTGAATAATCGCCACTGGAGTGACCGCACCACCAGACATTATTTAGGAGCTGGGCCAATCTTAATATATCAGGAACTTCCCAGTTATAAGGTCTTCTACGCCAAATAGGACTCCATTTCCACCCAATTTCTTGACACAAAAAGGAATATTTAATACTGACATCTGGGTGGGCACCCAAAGTAGAAAAGTGAAGGAAATAAAAGTTTGAAGCTTCCATAATCAAGCCACCCATCATGCTAAAAACTACCAAAATTTCCATCTCCAACCTGCAAATCGAACCTCACTGGCTATAAGGCCTCATCTACTTTTAAGAGAAACACTATTAGAAAAGGAAACTCACTGGCCTTGACAATATTTCGCCAAGTAGATGAAGGAATCACCCGTTTCTACTTGACACTTGTATTTGATAAGATTAAACCAGCCTGCCTCACTCTGATTGGATATGCTTTATATACAAACTACTAAGATCGTAAAATGTTTCTAAAATAAAATTTTCATTATAAGATAATAAGTAATTCATTTATTTTTATTTTCACACCTTCTTCCGTTATTTTAATTCTTTACTTTTTGTAATATTATTTTATTACTCACTTAATTTGGCACTTATAGCTCTCTTAACCTTTATACGACATGATATTTTTATTAACTTTTTATTAATTTTTCTATTCCTTCTACTTCTTATCTACTTATGAAATATATTTATTTTGATCCTTAATTTAATATTTTTTAAAAAATAATTCAACACTCACTACATAAGGATAACTATTCTCTTTACTTTTTTAAAAAAGTGTTCACCGTTTATTTGTATTTCCAAACAATTTTCTTTAGTATTCTTTTTATAAATTTGTGAACCTATATTTCCATTCGTAGTTTATATTAGATATGATCTATTTTCAAATTCATATCAAGTTTTTTTTTTTTGGGGTTCAAATTCATATCAAGTTTATATTCACATTTTCTTTTCCTTTTTTTTTTCACAGCAAGAAACATGCCCTTTAACTAATTTATTTTCGAAATGAGAAGGAAGATGACATCAAGCTATGCTATAATTCTATTTCTCTCTTGTTGTGCACTTCTTTTTGATACTAATGGAACGATTTTATTGAGTATCAGTAAGGTATATACAAAGAGTGTTAGCACCAAGGCCTAAGAAACATCTAACTAATACACCAGACTCAATTTTTTTTTTGATGTTAAACACCAGACTAAATTAGAAACACTGTCAGGTATCCAAGCTTGCTGAGCGAGAGGGAACCGAGCAACCACTCCCAAAAAGTACCTGGACAGACCCAGCTTACTCCCCACCAATTATAGAGTCTATACCATAAAGAAGCAGTTAAGGAGCAGTGAAGAAGATGATTGACATCCTCAGGGGCATTAGAACAGAAATGACACAGGGATTCTTCAGCACCGATGATACCCCTCGGCAGAAGTGTCGCCTTCCCTTCATTAGCAATCCTACAAAGAAAGCTCTCAACTTGAGGTGGTGCGATGCGAAGCCAAGCTAGTTTTAAAATTTTCACCGAACAAGACATATAAACATAATGCTAATGAATGGCTGAAGAAAAATTCACGAAAACAGTTAACTCTTACAGTTTTGATGTTCACATGAAAAAGAATAAAAATTGACAATGTAAGGAATCCAATGTGAGCATTGCAATGTGATTTTTAGAATCCAAATAAAAAAAAAATTCATGTTTAACCTGTCATGTCAAACGTAATCAAATTCAATTTTTTTTTTTTGTTGAGCTTCAATTCTATTTGCAAGGAAATCTATAATACTTCAAATGAACAAAGTGACATTCTTATTTTTCTATCCTTCTAATACTCACCGGTTAAAGTTTTCTTTTCCTCTTTTCAAGGGATATTTCTATTTCTTCGATTTGTAAGAATCCGCAGAATCCACAGGGCAACATTTGTCCTCCTTTTTTTTTGATAAAACGATTGAATTCTATTTAAACAAAACGAATTACAACATTATAGTCACCCAAAAGGTGACTATAACAAAACCCCATCTACATACCACAGGTCCTTATCCCGTAAAGTCAAACATACTTAAGCCTACATTTTGGACCAGACCAGGATTTTACATAATCAGAGCAAATAAGTACAGAAGAAAAATCAAAGGGAAAATCAGAACTGATAACCTTAATCCAGGATAGCATTCTTAAAAGAATCACATCAAAGATCTTGCACCAATCCAGTACAGTGTCCTGAAAGAATGCCTTATTTCTAGTAAGCCATATACTCCATATTGTGTTATAGAAGATCACCATCCATCCTGCCCTTGAGAGAGAAATTTTGTCCTCCTTAAGAGAGAAATTTTGAAAGTAACCTGAACATTGAAGCAAGGAATAAGATATGATGTTTAAAATCTAAACATAAAAATATGACATTCAAAATCTAAACAGAATTATTAATTCAAAATCTAAACAGAATTATTTTACAGCTCAACATCCAGCAAATAAGTTCCAAAAATATCAAGTGATATACTTAATCCTGAAAGCCAAATGGCTCTATAAATAGGATATGTTTCTCTTGTTTTCTCATTGGCTCCCCTTCTAATTACTCAATAACAAAATGGCTTTTACTAAGTTTCATTCTTTGGCTTTCTTGATTTGTTGTTTCCATTTTCTGAGCATCATAGTATACACTTTTGCTGTCAATGTTACCTATGATGGTAGAGCCATAAACATTGATGGTCGTCGTAGAATTTTGCTCTCAGGCTCTATCCATTATCCAAGGAGTGCAGCTGAGGTAGTTTGTAATTTTCAGTACTATCTTTTTTTTTTTTAATTGAGAGTACTATCTTATTTTGGAAAAAAGATTTTTTACATTTTAGGTAAGAGTTAGAAATAATGTTTATTAGTTTTAGGAAGAATTTATACTAAATTTATTGTTTTGTTTAATCTCAAATTTTTAATTCTTCCATATTCCATTCAACATTTAGATTATATTAATCTATTATTATTAATACTTCTATCAATTTCTATGACAGATGTGGCCAGGCCTCATAAAGAAGTCAAAAGAAGGCGGCTTAGATGCCATTGAAACTTACGTCTTTTGGAATGCTCATGAGCCTGCACGTCGTCAATATGACTTTAATGGTAATAATGATCTCGTAAGGTTCATCAAAACAATTCAAGAGGAAGGACTTTATGCAGTTCTTCGAATTGGGCCATATGTATGTGCTGAGTGGAATTATGGGTAAGAACTCAGATTATTCATTCACTTAACTAATTAGGCTTCTTGTAATGAAAGAATTTTAGTATTTAACATTGTTATTTTATTATGTAGAGGTTTTCCTGTATGGTTGCACAATCTACCTGGTGTGGAGTTGCGTACAGTAAATGATGTGTTTATGGTAATTTTATTTTAACTTAGCAGTTGAGTTGACTTTGATTAATTTATTATCTATTTACACCTCACTAAACAAATTTCATAGACATTAATTAATATTGTATTCGTTTCTTTTAGAATGAAATGCAAAACTTCACAGCCTTGATAGTTGACATGATGAAGGAAGAAAATCTATTTGCATCTCAAGGAGGACCTATTATACTTGCTCAAGTAAGATATAAATTCATCTTTGTTATATAGAATTAATTAGATCAACGAAAACAAGCTTCTATTTAAGACTTAATTAATTTGATAATCTTTGCATAGATTGAGAACGAGTATGGAAATGTTGTAGCATCATATGGAGATGCTGGTAAGGCATACGTTAACTGGTGTGCAAGTATGGCCGAGTCACTTGATATTGGAGTCCCATGGATTATGTGCCAAGAGAGTGATGCTCCTAAGTCAATGGTATATACTTTTTTTGTGAAATATTATTGTGACAATATGCTTGTTGCAATTACTTATATAGTGGTATCATCAGATTAACACATGCAATGGATGGTACTGCGACCAATTTACACCAAGTAATCCCGATACTCCTAAGATGTGGACTGAGAACTGGACTGGCTGGTGAGTAATCAAGGTTCTTTTTAATTAAATAAACAATTGACAATAAGAATCATGTAATTGTTTAAATCAAATTAAATCTCAGGTTCAAGAATTGGGGTGGAAAAGATCCACACAGAACGGCTGAAGATGTTGCTTTCGCTGTTGCTAGATTTTTTCAACTTGGAGGAACTTTCCAAAACTACTATATGGTTAGCACCTTTATATGCTATGGGTTTATGTTTCACACCTAGTTTATGATATTCTAAAATTTTTTTATTAATAATTTTGTGATTTAGTATCATGGAGGCACGAATTTTGGAAGAACTGCTGGTGGTCCATATATCACCACTTCATATGATTATGACGCACCACTTGATGAATATGGTAATGTAAATAATAATTTTAGCTTATTTCATTTCAAATTATTAGTTTGAATTTTCTAAAAATTTGATATTGAGTTATAAAATTTTACAGGAAATCTAAACCAACCAAAGTGGGGTCATTTGAAGCAACTTCATGATATTTTGCATTCTATGGAGGAAACTCTTACTTATGGGAACATTTCTTCGATTGACTATGGCAATTCAGTTTGGGTAATTAACTGGACGACTAAAACATTACAAAGTTAAATGAAATACGATGGTGGCTCTTTTTTCTTACATTGTATCTTTTTTTTCATCTAAAGGGAACTATCTATGCAACCAAGAATGCATCTAGTTGTTTTTTTGGTAATGCAAATTCTACTTCAGATGCCACTATCAATTTTCAAGGAAATGATTATGATGTTCCAGCATGGTCAGTAAGTATACTTCCAGACTGTAAAGTTGAAGGATACAATACAGCAAAGGTAACTTCAATAGATGGAGCTAACTATTTTTTGCATATCAAGTCTTGTTTTCTCAATTGTTTGATCTTGTTATCTTTATACAGGTAAATGCTCAAACTTCAATAATGGTAAAAGAATCAAATTCTGCTGAGGAAGAACCTGCTTCTCTAAAATGGTCATGGAGACCTGAAAACAATGATAAGACTATTTTATTTGGGAGGGGAGAGGCCACAGCAAATCAGCTCCTTGATCAAAAAACAGCTGCAAGTGATACTAGTGATTACCTTTGGTATATGACAAGGTATTTTTAACACAATTTTAATCCTAGATTAGCTCTTAATTGTCAAACTATACTAAATTTGATATTCATTTCTGCTAATAACAGTGTGAATATTAAGGAAGATGATCCAGTTTTGGCTAAAAATGTGACTCTTCGGGTTAATGGCACGGGCCATATTCTCCATGCATATATGAACGGACATCATATTGGTACAAATTTTATGATACTTTAGCTTAAATTACTTACCATTTACGAAAAATTGACATGTTAATANTGTCAAACTATACTAAATTTGATATTCATTTCTGCTAATAACAGTGTGAATATTAAGGAAGATGATCCAGTTTTGGCTAAAAATGTGACTCTTCGGGTTAATGGCACGGGCCATATTCTCCATGCATATATGAACGGACATCATATTGGTACAAATTTTATGATACTTTAGCTTAAATTACTTACCATTTACGAAAAATTGACATGTTAATATTGATAAATATGCCAAAACTTCCGCATGTTAGGTTCACAATGGGCAACATATGGCGTTTTCAATTATGTGTTCGAGAAGAATGTCAACTTGACTAAGGGAAAGAACTTAATAACTTTGCTTAGTGCCACCGTTGGTTATCAGGTAAATAATTTTTCTGAATATGTATTGCATTCTTGTAATATAATTTATAAAATATTCTTACTTATTCAAATCACTACATATGTAGAATTATGGGCCCAAATTTGATATGATACAAAGTGGAATATCTGGACCCGTAGAGCTTGTTGCTAGAAATGGTGATGAGACGATTGCCAAAGATTTATCAAGCCATAAATGGACTTACAAGGTAGGATTAAGTGGTTTAGCTAATAAAGTGTACAACTCAGAATCTCTCAGTTGGCAAGAAGATGATCTCCCCACAAATAGAATGATGACTTGGTACAAGGTATACCACTAATCATATTATTTTCTGTCATTCACAAAATTAAAACAGTGCCAACCTTAATTATTTCGTATCAAATTTTGTAGACTACATTTAAAGCACCTCTAGGCACAGATCCAGTTGTTGTAGACCTGCAAGGTTTGGGAAAAGGTATGGCATGGGTCAATGGCAAAAGCATTGGCAGGTACTGGCCAAGTTATCTTGCCGAGGAAGAAGGCTGCAAGGTTGAGGCATGTGACTATCGTGGTTCATATAACAATAACAAATGTGTCACTAATTGTGGCAAACCCACCCAAAGATGGTAAAATTCTAATTAGATGGTTCAGTTTTTCTTTTCAATACAAATGAGCTATTGATTTTTTAAAATGTGATGTCCTGTAGGTATCATGTTCCACGGTCATTTATGGACAAGGATGTGAATACATTGGTGTTGTTTGAAGAATTTGGTGGCAATCCTTCAGGAGTTAACTTCCAAACTGTATCAGTTGGATCTGCTTGTGCCAATACTTATGAAAACCATGTACTACAACTGTCATGCCACAGTAAACCAATTTCTGGCATCAAATTTGCCAGTTTTGGTGATCCCAAAGGAACTTGCGGTGCTTTTCAAAAAGGCACTTGCCAAGGAGCCAATGATGCACTATCCATTCTTCAGAACGTAAGTTTTCTAAATACTACTCCTTAATTGTTTGTTTTGTTAAAAGATACTCCCTCTGATCCATAATAGATGACGTTTAAGGTATTTGCACTCCCATTAAGAGAAGCATTAAATAGATCTATTTTCATTAAATTTTGATATTTAAATTACTAATCTATCCTTTTTATTCTCCCAAGAAATAAAAGCATGGGTAAATAAGGAAGTAGTTAGGAAGTAGTTGGTTAATTAAATATGGGTAAATATGGAAAAAAAAATTTAATGCTTGCTAAACGTCATATATTCTGAAACAAAATTAAAAGTCTTAAGCGTCATCTATTGTGGATCAGAGGGAGTAATAATCAAATTTTGGAATTAATTGCAGGCTTGTGTTGGAAAAGAGACTTGCACCATTGATGTTTCCGAGAAGACTTTCGGCTCCAGTAACTGTGGAAAGATTACCAAGAGATTGGCAGTGGAGATAGCTTGCTAGCTAGGATTTTTGCTAGTTACAAATACTATGCCAAGGAATATGGCTGTAGTATATTTTAGATATAAAGTATTGCTCGTGTTGGTTCATTTTGTGGAATTATAAATAATATGAAAGGAAGTTTGAGTTACATACCAATGCTTGAAATTCTTGTTGACTAAATCATTAGCTTAAAAAGTAAATGAATCCTTAATGCATAACTACCTCAAAGGTGCCACCCGGCTCCCAGCCTATTTTCGTAAATGAGTAACTCTTCCAACCTATGGAGCCTCTCCAGATTTGAAACTTTCCCAGTAAATTATAAGGACACCGGAAGATTGCAATTAATAGCAAAGTTGAAGATTGAAAGATTGGGGAGAGAGCTAAATGTCCAGGAACGTGTAGTCTGTTTACCATTTGAAACATCAACATTTTCTGTGCCGGAAATTGGCAAAAAATGAAAAATGTATCAAAAATAGCACATGGGTAAAAAAAGTCCATTTTATATAATACAAGGATTTTGAACACAAATACAAAATTTGTGATTATACCATAAAATAATTAGATAGGACTATGCAATGCAAGCATTTTTTCTTTGATTAATTACACAAGAAACAAAGAAGTCAGCGGCCGAACTGCAAAGTCACTCCTGTGCCTAATTTATATTTAATCTTATACAACAACCATTAATAATTTGTCAAGACAGTTAGTGGCACTTTGGTGATGATAACGACGAGCATGCCACTTAACCTACCAAATTTGCTAGATTCTGGTTAATAAATCTGAGCTAGTGGATCTTGATTTTATTTGGAGACTTTCAAGCCAATACTTGTTATAAATAAATTATGGTGAATGTCATTGTTACCATCCAGTAAAACTCATTTTTACCATACCCAAATTTACTCTCGGTAAATACTTTACCCATACACCAAACTTCTACTTGGAATTATCTCCTTGGCTAATTACCCTCCATAATTCCATTTGTCCTAATCCTAATATCATCTTCCTTTACCTAACATCCCTTTGATTTTATCCTTTTAAATTAATCATACTTATTTGTTTTTATGCTCCCATTTCCAACTATAAATACTCCTTCATTTCTTCACTTTCATACACTTAGAACCCACCATATGCTTCACTCTCTTCTCATTTCATACTCTCCCTCCATCTAAATTTATTATTCTCTTCTACATATTATTATTACCAAAGTTGTATTACTACCATCAAGGTTGTATTATTACCTTGATCAAGCTTGTATTATTCCATCAAGAAGTGAATTCCATCCCCCAATTTTATAACACGTTATCAGCACGAGTCTCTACTCTATTAAGGAATTTATTTTTAAAACTTTTCTTATTACTACTTTCATCCTTTCTATATATGTTATATATTCTTTATTATTATATTATTATTATTGCTGAAAGATTTATCGAGTAGGTATATTTTATGTTTTTATTTAAATTTCGATTGGGCTATTAAAAAGGCCTATTGCATTTAATTTCTCGCTTTAAATTTCATTTTATGTTTTGCTTGGGCTCATAAAAGGCCCATCACTTTTATTTTTCGGTTATTTATTTTTAGTTGGGCTAATTAATAATAGGCCCATGTTTATTTATTTATTTTAATTATGTCTTTTATTTATTTAATTTTTAGAATTATGTTAATATTACAATATTTGTATCCGAGGCCCTTAAAATTTCCGGGAGAAATTTATCATGGGCATTAAAATGTGGAAATGGATTTAAATGATAATAGTCTGGAAGACTCAATAAAAGGAAAATGGCAAAGACCGGATGTTTTACAGAAGGAAGATCCTGCAGATCCTTTAAAGAAAACTGAAAAAAACATAAACCGCCAGACGATGGATATTATATGACCACCAGAAGATGGATATGACCAGAAAATTTATACTGTATTTATCTTGCTTACCCTGAAGGTGCAAGTCAATATATATTGAATAATTTTTTTTTTTATTTCATTGTTAATTGTTAAATTTTATTACATTATGTTTTACAGTACGTTATAATTGTTAATTTTTAATGTGGACGTGAAATTATTGTTGACTCGAGCATTTGTCCTGGAGACGATGCAATGACGTATTCTGTATTGAATAAATGGAAATTATATATAAGAAATATATGAAAAGTATAATCACAAAAGAGAAATACGCTCCAGAAGAGCATGAGTCTTTAATAAGCTCTTGAAGAGCACCATTTCTCCTACCCAAAATTCAACAGCATTCAAAGGGGAGTGAAAAATTGTATATGAATGTTGTTGCATCTACCTATATTATACCCCTACAGACTATACCCCTACAGCAGATGAATAAACTATGAAGAACACAAGCTTAACTATGATCTAGAAGATTACATGTTTACGCTCTGGAAGAGCATAAACTCCTGAAGAGTATATGTTTACGCTCTGGAAGAGCATAAACTCCTGAAGAGTACAAAATATTCTTGTTTACAGTAACAAAAGAAATTGTTATGGTTCCCGTTAGATTGACTCTGCTCTATTCCCTGAAGCGAATAAGACTGTATAATTAATTGTGTCTATGGCCTTGGATGAGGGTATAATGGCAAAGGGAAAGCATGCATATTATTACTGCATAATGGATCCATAACTAGAGAACATTCACATAGAGGAATTGTTCTCATACATAAAGTTGAAATAATTATTTATCTGTTGGGTACAACATTAACTCTAAAACACTGAGCCTCACTATTAATGTTGACCCTAACACTGTCGTTCCAGGAGAACCACACACCACCCATGTTATTTTCTCCAGGTATCTCAAACCGATTTGTTGGAGGAAAACGGAGTGGAATTACCCCATGGTTCTCTTCAGCTTGCCACAAGGTCTCAGTAATCAATACCATGTTAGGTTTGTACTGATTCTTCAGATCCCTTAAGGTACGCACAAAAGAATCAGATCCCTTAAGGTACGCACAAAATCTTGGGACCTTCTGGCTACACCCCTGCAATTCTATAGTAGAAGTCGTACCTTAGGCCATGTAGGTGGTAACCCAGACACCCTTGGGATACTCCGAGCCATCATAGAAACCTGATAATAGCTGCTTTGATTTAATATTTGACAAGCAGGCTCTAGCTGGAATTCCTGCATTCTCTCTGATATAAAAAACATAATAGAGGTAACCGAGCCATAAAAAGAAGCCCTTAGATTGCTTTGGTCCTCTAGGAAGAAAGTCTCTTTCGTAGGAGTCACAAAGAACCTAGATGAGTAAAGCTCGTCAACAAAAACTAAACGAGGAATTCTTACAAGTTCACTCGGCGGTTCCTCCTGCTGCTCATTCACCATGCTATAGGCTAGTCTATTCCTCCTTCCTAGAGAGGCACCCTTAACAAAGAAAATGGTAAAGGGGGAAGGCATGTTTTATCTTGTTAATGTTTTTCTGTATGTTTCCATCACATATCTCCCCCCCTTCTTATAACCTGAGCTTAGACAACTAGGTGACAGTTTTCATATATGGACCCTCTTTCTATCTCCGAAAAGATCCAGAAGATTTCTCGATAATTTGCATTATTTTTCAGAAAATTTCAAAGCTTTCCGATCCTCGAGGATTTGCTTTTGGAAATGTTTGCCACTACATTAATTATTGCTTAATAATTCTGATCTTTTTCGACATGAGTGGTAGAAAAAAAGCTAAAATTGGCACATATATTGCTAGCCTGAAGCTAGCAGTTGAATAATTGAAACTTAACATATCCAGTCAGAAGCTGGAATGTACTAGCCTGGAGCTAGCAATTTTAAGTGTTTAAATACACAGTTTGCACAGCCCGAAGCTGTGATCAACTAGGAGTTGATTATTGGATATCTTGTTTGGCATGACCGGTTGGGCCATCCCGGATCAATAAAGATGCATGAAATTTATTTGGTTATTCATTAAAAAACTAGAAGTTTTTACAATCAATGAATTTTCATGAGTTTGTTTGCTGTGAAAATTAATTGCTTGGCCTTCCTAAGATGAGGTTGGCCTAGAATCACCAGTAATTTTGGGAATAATTCAGGGACATGTACGCGGACTAATAAATCTGCCGTGTTGACCATCTAGGTAATTTTTACGATGCATCGACTAGATGGTCTATTGCGTGCAAGTTGACATTGTGCGCACTTATTTTAATTATTAAGCCACTTGCGGGTACACATCCCTAATTATGTTATAAGACTATATTTCTAGATAAAACTGGTATATTTCTTTAATGGATAATGTATATCATTGGCAATAAACCCAAACAGATCTGGGTGAATATCTCCAATTGATTGCAGGACCATTGTTGATGAAATATTACAGTTTGAGAAAATGGTATTTTACATGCAGCAGTAGTTATGTGCATCAAGCCAACAAGTTATCATAAAATCTCCCTATTTAATTGGATCATGGTCACGAACCTAGTAGCTCCCATCTTCAGACCATTTATTGTACAGTATATGCATATAATGCTCCACCACAGCATATTTAGTCCTTAAAGAAGACTGGGAATATATGTTGAGTATGTTGGGTATGTTGGTTATTAATATAATGAAAGAGTTTACCCAACATAAGGGGGAGGAAATAAGCAGCTGGATCAAGAGTAAGAGTTTATAAAAATATATATCAATGTATGATTCTTGATCCTCAAACAAAATAGAGTGAACCTGAAGTTCAAAAGATGATTCATTTACAGGAAATTGATATGCAATTACCAGACACATTTAAATAATGTGACCAAATTTTATATACCAGCTGCATATGCTCATGTTTAAATTGATTCCTGAAGAACAATTATTGTATGCAAATGAATCTAAAGTGCGCCAGAAGCGTAGAATATGTTCGGTTTCAAAGAAAACTTCTCGATAGAGAAAAAGGAGCAAAGATATCAGATGGCCCCAATAAGAAAGTAAGACCTCCAATAGAGGTTCAAATTAAAATTCCTCCAGAAGAGGTTGGTTTTTCTGACATAATAGATAAAGTTCCAGAAGTAACTCAGGTACCTAAAATAAGTGAAAATAATGAGATCTCAATTATAATGTCAGGAATATGATGGAACCGACGTGAAATAACCTTCGACGGAATATTTGTTTTATAGCGCTAAGTATTATGAAAGAAAATGAGGATCATGAACCTACATCTTTTGATGAATGTAGGCGTAGAATGATTGGCCAAAATAGAGAAATATAATTAAGGCTGTGTTAGACTGGCTTGTGAAGCGAGGAATTTCTGAGACCTGTAGTCCGTACAACAGTGGTATAAAACTGGTCGATTATGAAAGGTGTTTGTGCGAAAAAGGGGAAAATAGTGAAATATAAAGCACAGTTTGTCGCATAAAGCACGGCTTGTCGCATATCGCATAAGGTTTTGCTCTACGACCTGGTATTTAATTATGAGGAGATAAACTCCCCTGTGGTAGATGCAATTATTTTAAGTGTTTAATAAGTCTGGCAATATATGAAGATATATGAAAGAATTAGAAATGCATCAAATGAATGCTATTACAGCCTATATTTATATGGATCCATAAGTCATGACATATACATTAGAATCCTTGAAGGATTCACGTTGCCTGAAGCAACTAATTCCCGGGATATGTATATTCAATTAAACTAAATTGATCTTTACATGATTTGAGCCAATGTGGATATGTGTAGTATAATTATTCTTGCATATATGCTCTATGTGTTTTATTTAACCAGTATATGTGTGAATTTATTATTATTGTTGCTTATGTTTATGATTTAGATCTATATGTAAAGTTTTCATTATTTTTGTGATCTGAATACTACTGGAACTCCTGAAGAGGTTTCCAAATCTGTGCTATATTTAAGAAAAAATTTTGAGATAAAATTTTTTGAAAAGAAAAGATTAA
Organism: Turnera subulata; assembly: GCA_028386065.3. Classification (NCBI taxonomy): domain Eukaryota; kingdom Viridiplantae; phylum Streptophyta; class Magnoliopsida; order Malpighiales; family Passifloraceae; genus Turnera; species Turnera subulata. The sequence continues at coordinate 41,652 of JAKUCV010007037.1, read as the reverse complement.
TCAATTGGTCCTGAAGTACCACATTGCACTGCAATTTTTCTTGCTAGTAACATAAAGCCTGAAGCTTTTGCTATAAATTTATTTGCAAAATATAATTTTTCTCTAACGTATTTATATTGGAATATAATATATAAACACATATTCTATTATCTTGGTATGTGAAATTATTTTAACCTTGTGAGGCCAAGGTGCATTTAGTTGGTTTTGCAGATGTAGGTCTTTTATTTGATCCACATAAAGCACGGGCAGATACATCAAGTATCATTGTGACCAGAAAACAAAGTATCGTTGTTGCCTCTTCAAATAATGGAGAAATTGTGTTCATACATGAAGTTAGCCGAGAATGTGCTTGGCTAAGATCGATGATGCAGCATAGTCAAGATTCATGTGGATTAGTTGGCGAGGAAGATGTTCCAACGACGATTTATGAAGATAATGCTAGCTGCATTGCCCAATTGAAGGGAGAATACATCAAGAATCATTCAAGTGACATCTGGCAGAATTATTTACATAATCAGTTCCTACTACAACTTTTGAAGAATTGATGAAGAGGATTGGTTTATGGAGGATTCGAGATATCAAGGGATGCCAAAATCAGGAGGAGTAGAATACGCACTGCACTCTTTTTTCCTTCACAAAGTTTTTGTCCCACTGGATTTTTCTTGGTAAGGTTTTTAACGAGGCAGTACGTCCTAAGCGTATTCTATCTAAGATGCAATGACATTTAAGGGGGAGTGTTGTAAATAAATTATGGTGAATGTCATTATTACCATCCAGTAAAACTCATTTTTACCATACCCGAATTTACCCTGATAAATACTTTACCCATACACCAAACTTCTACTTGGAATTATCTAATTGGCTAATTACCCTCCATAATTCCATTTGTCCTAATCCTAATACCATCTTCCTTTACCTAACATCCATTTAATTTTATCCTTTTAAATTAATCATACTTATTTGTTTTTATCCTCCCATTTCTAACTATAAATATCCCTTCATTCCTTCACTTTCATACACTTAGAACCCACCATAAACTTCACTCTCTTCTCATTTCATACACTTCTCTTCCAATCTCCCTCCATCTAAATTTATTATTCTCTTCTACATATTATTATCAAAAGTGTATTATTATTACCAAAGTTGTATTACTACCATCAAGGTTGTATTATTACCTTGATCAAGCTTGTATTATTCCATCAAGAAGTGAATTCCATCCCCTAATTTTATAACAATACTCAAATTTTAAATTGTTTGTTGGTTCTCATTGACATTGAAGTCCACACACTAGCCACTACCCGCGAATTATTTAGGAGGCAGATCCGAAATGTGACAAATGTCACCTATAATCATATCACGACAACTTGCTTGGCTTGTAATTTTCCCTGTAAAAAACCAAGAGAGTCCCGTGCCCAGTGAGAAAAAAAAAAAAAAAGAAGAAACAGAGTTTTTGTTCGAGCTGGTGGTTCTGAAAAGATAATGTTTGTGCTTAACCTTTGCGACGTGTGGTAGATTATATAATGCATACCATCACTTTTGGAAATGACATTGTCTCATTCCTTTTTTTTTTTTTTGAAAAACATGTGATTATATTAAATTATAGAAGAAGCTCAAGAGTTCTCTAGTTCTTAGCCAACAAAATGCCTATAGAAGTTAAAAGTATCTAGAAGTCTCAGCTCTTCTCGTATATTAAGGGCTTTTGTAGTCAACATATCTGCTACAAAGTTGGTATCGCAGTTGTGATGAAAATTGACCATCCGCTCTCGTGCTAACAAGGAGAGGATGCACTCCAACAAAGGTGTGTTCCAATCTACTTGATTTGAGCCACCTCTTGGTTGTCTGTTTCCACAATCAATTGAGTTATCCTCATGCTCCATGCAACACACAATACATCATAGAAAGCTCACAACTCCGCTTGGAAGCTTGTGCGGGAGTGTGATCCATGGATGAAACCATTGCACTATGTTGATGTTAACAGAAAACTAATAAAGATACAGTATTGTCATTTGAAATTCAAAAAGAACACTATCTCTAATCTATCTAAACTGTTGGTTTATCCTTATCTCTATTACTCTCTAGGCATGCGTTCAGCATCCTTTTCGTATTTTCTCCTAGATCTCTAGCCATACTAGGTGGATGTGACTCCTCTCCGCTAGTCTCCTTTGCTTATTCTCACTCCACCTCCTTGTCCTTGCTTGTTGAGGCAGATTCTGCTTTCAGCCCTCCATGTCCTCTGTCTTGTTGGAGTTGTTCCTATTGCAGGGTTAAAGTTGACGATCAATCTACAAAGTTGCAGAAAAAAATAAATACAATTCTAGAGAATTCTAATGTTCTGCAGAATTCTAACTTACAGAGAGTTCTGGAGAGTTCTAGTTTGTGTCAAACTATGCTTATAAATATGTAACCGATGTAATAAGTGAGATGAGTTGGATTGGATTAACGTTTCAGTTTCCTTTCCTTCTCCATATCTTTAGGATCATCTTTGATGATCATCTTTTGGTTTCTTTGAGGAAACTTCTGTCTTTGGGTAAACTATCTTTTAGCTTTTGGATATAGTTTCCTATTCAAAAGGAAACCTTGTCTTTGCGTTTTTAACATGGTAGCGGAGCCCTATGATCTTAAAGGGCCTGTTTAGCTTTGAGTCTTTGGTATCCTTTTTGTTGTGAAAATCTTTTGGTACTTGTCCTTGGAAAGAATTTGGAAGGAGGGAGATATTTTGAGAGTTTTTCTAGAGAAAGTCTCTCTTTTGTGTGACGTCTTTTTGCAGGATGTTCCTGAAGTTTGTTTCGAAGTTGCAGGAGTGATGCTGGTGGAAGAAAGTAAGGAAGTGCTAAAGAAAGTGTTGCAGAAGGTTTTTGGTTTGCAGAAAACTTTTCATGAAGAGAATGCTGCAGAAAAATACGATTGGAGAATGCTACAGAAAAAATGCGGTTGCATGAAATTTGAAGGCTTTGGTTGGAGAAGTTTGATGCACATCGAATTTGTGAGCTGTGTGAAAGTCTAGGCAATAGGATCAAGGAGAAGTGTTGGAGTTGATCCTATTGCAGGGTTAAAGTTGACGATCAATCTACAAAGTTGCAGAAAAGAATAAATACAATTCTAGAGAATTCTAATGTTCTACGGAATTCTAACTTACAGAGAGTTCTGGAGAGTTCTAGTTTGTGTCAAATTATGCCGATAAATATGTAAGCGATGTAATAAGTGAGATGAGTTGGATTGGATTAACGTTTCAGTTTTCTTTCCTTCTCCATATCTTTAGGATCATCTTTGATGATCATCTTTTAACTCATCAAGGGAAACTCTATCTTTAGGTAAACTATCTTTTAACTTTTGGATATAGTTTCCTATTCAAAAGGAAACCTTATCTTTGCGTTTTTAATATGTCTGTCCCTCCCCGCTTCAAGTACTACAAGCTTGAGAGGGCTTTCCGGAGTTGGGGCTCTAAAATTTCCAAGTTCTGACCATTTATATGCTTTCTTCCATGTTCTCTTACTACTGTCCCCCTTCCTCGATCTAGAGTTAAGAAATCATAAGGGGAACAAAACATTCTAGGTGTTTCATCTCCTTCTCCATCTCCACCCCATTAGAGCTTTCTTCTTGTGCTCATAACGACTTCACTAGGCTTTTTGCTTGATCCCCATAGACGACATCAATGATATAACTCAAGAAAAAATGGAAATAGGAATCCAAACAATAAAGCTCTGAGAAAGATTATATGGAAACCCGTAGTTACGTGAAGAGGGATAGAAAGAAGACTAAAACAAAATCCCCGAGTTGGAATAATGCAATCTAGGATTTCTCTAGGTTTCCTTAGTCCACTTATGCATGTTCCTCACGTGTTTGTGATCTACGGGTTGTCTTTCCTTCCCTATCGCTTTCATCCTACGGTTCCTCAGGATTATTTTTGATATAAACGAATTCTATTAATATTCCGTCATCAAACAGATGACGGTTTCACAATCTTACAATAACAGTCCCTACCAAACCGCTGATTTAAATTAGCAGCATTATAGCACTAGACAGGTAACTCCCATCAGATACTAAACTATAGTGTACTCCACGCCACTGTGATACTATCTGTACAATTCAACAAACCAGCCAAATTATATGGAAAGGCAGAGTCAAGTGCTCCATACAGTTGCATGCCAAAAATCAGCCAAGACAATCTAGCCATCGCTGAACTTGCAAGGTAAAACCACGCACAGACATCTGTTCAAGACACTCAGGTATACACCATGAATCAGATTCATCAGACCTTAACACCACGTTAACCACTCTAGCTTTGACTTGATCCACCTCTTCCACCTCCCAAGAAAACAAATTCCTCCACCATATAAATCCACAACACCAACTTCCATTATCCATATGCATCACTTCAGCCACCGTGAATTATGGTTAACAGATAACAAAAAACAACCAAGGATACAGCTCCATTATCACCCCATCCAAAAGCCACCTGACATACCAGAATTTACAAGACCTTCCATCTCGGACATCCCTATCAACCCATTAACAAAAGCATGCAATACCACCAAACTTCTCTTCTCCTGACCTTGCTAAATTCCTCCACACATTAGACAAGGAATTGGCATTAAACTCCGGCAATGAATAACCAGCATCACTTACTTACTCTCAGCTCACAATCCTTGCCCACACCGGCCTGTCCAAAATAAAGGAGCCAATTTACATTGCAGCTCCCAAAGCCACCCATTCTGACCTCTCCTTCTCGATCAATCGCTCCATTGTCGACTCTAATTCCCCAGCCTCATCGGCCGACCTTAGACCCAACAGTTCACCGACCTATAAAGTCTTTACAACTTCATCTGACTTGGAAGAAGAGACCGTCTGAGTTTCAACCTGAGCACACAAATTGCCCACCATAACATCCCCATCCTGGGTGGAGCTCTCACCCGAAATCGAGGACCTCACAGCACCCCCTGGCATTATTTTCCTCACCTTCTTTGGCTTTCGAATACGCAAATTCCTGTTATTTTTTGCCTTCTCCCAAAGTGCTCTAAATTGGCTTTCCAGTTCTTTTAGAGACAACTCAGTTGGCTCTTCCCTCTCCCTTCCCTACTGTCCCTAACCCTTGAATATTAACGCCACTTGATATAAATGGAAAATAGGGGGTGTGAATTTCCCTTGAATGATTGGTTGAATTACAGAGAAAAGAGGGGCGTGAACAGTACCTCGGGTCTAGCTATCTAGGTTACATTGTTCCTATAAAACGGGCCTTAGGGGGTATTTATAGAGCGGGTGGCTTGTAGACGGGCTTCTTGGACAAATTGGGCTTGATGGGCTCGGACTCGGTCTTCGGGCCTGGGCTGATTGGGCTTTGACTCGGTCTTCGGCCCCGGACTCTCCCGGTAGTGGGACCGGCGAGTAAAATAAATATATCACCACTGGTATGCAAATTGCCCAGCCTAGTAAGCCCACAATCATTCCCATCAGGCCCAACAACTGAGTTATTCACGACTTTATTGCCCTGATTCGATATGCATCCCTGTTAATCAAAATTCCTCCCCTCAATATCCACCAGTCCCACAATTTTAGAATTCTGACTCCTCGATTGACACTCCTCACAGCCAACATTCTCCTTGAACACATCTTTTTTTTTTTTTTTTGATAGACTTGAACACATCTCTAAGCCCCACCGTTTACCTTTTTTAGTATATTTAATAGTGTTGAGAATGCCGAAGGGGTTTGTGGACTGTTGGGGTTTCACCTCTGCTTCCACATCCCCACTTTCCTCATCACCCACCTCATTAACTCTCCTCAAATTAATGCTTCTCTCGGTAAACTCCTCCGATGAAGACTCCTTCCGATCTGCCGTTACTACCTCCGCAGCCATCTCTACAACCGGCTGAGCTTCCATCACCGAGATGTTATACATCTTTTGATTTATCCGAGTATTACTGCATCTAAACAATGGAGTTTTATAAGTAGTCTGAATAAGAACTTTGGCCACCTCCAAACTGCTGCTTGATTCAAAACTGTTACGGAGTTTGATGAAACTGCCAAAACGAATAGCATTCTGACTGAAAAAAGATTCACACCATACTTCAGGAGGAGCATCATAAATATTAACCCAACATTCACGATGAGACGCTCCATCTCCTTGTTCCCACTTTCTCAGTAAATCAAATATGTCACTACACCACGCATCCTTATGCTTCGAACATGCACCAACATGGCCTCCACCGAGTCAAAAACCAAAAGGACATAGCGTCCCCCAGTTTTTTAATCTCAATCGGAGCATTGAAGACTCGGGCAAAGCCAGAAGATATATCTTCCATTGTTACATCTTCCTTTAACATTCCAAATGCACATGAATTAAGTCTTGTTATGCATTTCACTGGAGAGTTAGAAACAAAGGAGACCGACGTATTATCCTGCACCTCCTTGTTGAAATTCCTTTGCTCTTTAATTATGATTGACTACTGCTTGCACAAAGGACCGACCATCATTCACCCTCCCCACATGGTATTCCTTCCTCACTGCCTTTGATATGTTTTTACGGCATTGTTCCGGAGATACACTTTTCCTGCTCTTCGCCACCCTAGCAACCAACATACCATTTATGGATCTAGACCTATTTTTCTTTTCTGCCATAGCCTCCGCTGGACCATAAAACTCAAATCTTACAAAACCAAACCTAATCCCATCCAAGCTCCTCTTCCCCGATATATAAACGTCAAGAAATCTTCCCAGCCTCGACATCTCCTTGAATACATCCGAAGCAATCCAATTATTTTGAATATTCTCCACAAAATTATTCACCGCTTTCTCGCTATCTAATGCCCTTTGCACTTGATCCCTCGGCCATTCAGACAAAAAAGGATGGTTGTGCTCTGAGTCTTCCTCTGTGTCAATGATCCTGATGCAAAGCCTCACGATTTTTTCCTCTCGCCAAACTCTCCATACGTTGAACTTTTTCTTTTTTCTTTTTCCGCCGCGCGTGAGGCGCCTGCTTGTGTGCGTTTATGTGCATTGCCTAAGCAATAGATGAAGGGAATTTATGCGCAACTACTCTATCCGTACTATCAGTTGTCCTAGCCTTGTTGTCATGCACCCGATTCCAGAATAGTACTAGGATTTCCATGGGCAGACCTAGGCTTCCTTCATCAAATGGGCTTGAGCTACTTCAGGCCTTTCTAATTGATTACCTTGACCCAGGCATATCAACTACCTAAACAAAGTTATCAGAATCGAATTGTCCTAGCCGATTCAACCAGTCGGATCGCAACCAGGAGCCCAATCTAGGTTTCTAGAGGAGTTACACCGTACATGCAAGTGAACAGAAAAAACCTGCAGACTCACTGGTTTTATGTTGACCCAGTTGAACCAATGACCCGATCGGGTTAGGGTTAAATCACAAAACACAAAAAAAAAAATCTTATTTTTACATAAAATTGTATTATTTAATGAAAATTTTATATTTTTAGACTTTATTTTTAATTTTTATTATCAGGGTAAGTATTAATATATGTAAATTAAGATGATTAATTATTTAATATTCATTATTATTCAACATCAATTAAATTGAATTCTGGTTCGATGATTGAACCATGACCCATAACTTTTTCTGGGTCTGTGTCCGGGCCGGGTGTGATAACTATGTACCTAAAATTAGAATTTGACAAAACACATAAAGCTGTAATCCTAGGTCTCTTACTGGCTTATAAATAATGATTATTCTTTCAGCAGTCACACTTGCCGTCTGCCCTAAACCTAATTATTAATTCTAAATCACAATCCTTTTCTCTAACACCGTCAGATACCAGAAAACAAACCCCCAGCTATGATAACTTCTGGAGACGAGGAGGAAGAAGAAAAAACATATGATGATATGGTCGCTAAGAGTTCAAATATCAGGTCAACGGTTTACCAGAAGATTGTGGTAGGTCGCCGCTGGGCTATATCATTCTCATACATTTTCCTGACATTTCTTTACATGCATGCGTGTTATTTCAATAAACACTACATAGTGGTGTTCTTAATTTGCTAGATCTGAATATATAATGATGATTATCTTTCTGCTCTACAATTAGTCCATAATTTCTGGATCATTCAGGGCAGCGCGTTCGTATGTATTGTATGTGTGTAATGATCATAAATGATAAGGTGTGGATCCAGAGAAATGTTTTTTTTAAGGGTCTATTTGGGCTACAGGCTAACATTTTAAATCTATCAGTGATAAATCTTTTCTCAATAAACAAGTTCAATAGATTGTGGTTTGTTTTTGTATTCCTCTAGTAAGATCTGAATAATCTACTTCGCACCATAGCCAAACAGATCAAGATCACAAATCTTGCTCGTAGCACTTGTTCTTTTTTTTTTTATTTTTTTTTTATCTTGACGGTTCCGCTCCAGAACGATGGGATGTTTTCTTGTTAAAAACTAGTCATAGTTTTGGATTAAAATGATCTGCAAAGTCTTCAACCTTAAAATGATGTACGTGTAGCGCAAAAATAATCTCATACGAAAATGCTCACTCAATTTAGGCAAATTCCTTTATGTTCAATGCTTTCCGACCTTAGTCTTGCATGATTTTTTTTTGGAATTAAAAGAGAGAAGCTACATTACATAGACGGGAAAGAGACAGAATTCAGGTCACGCAGGACCAAACCAAGGCAACCGACAGGGACATTAGAGAAATAAGTAACCCCCAACGGCAAGGAAAAACCATGCCGAGCAAGCCAATCGGCACACATGTTTGACTCCCTATAAATATGAGACAACCGCACCTCCCAAGACTGCCTCAATAGACCTTGAACAGAACTCAGCAGTGCAAAACTACGACGGGACCGTGGAGAAACCTGTTGAAGGTTTTGAAGAGCCTCCAAAGAGTCAATCTCAACTAGCACCCTACGGAAACCCAAAGTAAAGGCCAATTGCAACCCCACAAAGAGACCCTATAAATCGGCATTCAACACCGAACAAGAGCCAATATTATATGAGAAACCATGCACCCACTCCCCAGAAGCATGTCTAAGGAGACCACCAGCAGCTGCAGCCCCAGAATGCAACCGGACAGCACCATCCGTATTGAGCTTCACCCAACCCAGCGCCAGAGGATGCCAAACCGAATGGGGCCGAATTGGAGAAGGCTGCCGAAGAGGATGATGCACCTGCAGCGAATGAATCACTCCATGGCAATAAGACTGAATAAAAGCCATTGGATTGAAGGGAGGTCCACCACAACCGAACACTTGCTCATTGCGCCACAACCACAGGCGCCAACAAACAATACCAAAACATAGACGCCAAGGGACATCACCCCAGACTACAAACTGTAAAACCAAATTAGAGGCCAACCAAGACTTCACACAAGAATAAGAGAAGAAACCAGATGGCAAGAGAGGCGAGAAAGCCCCCCACAAAGCACTCGCCCACTGGCAATCCCGTAGGACATGCAACACAGTCTCCTCACCTCAGGCATAAATTATTTCAAATGTAATAGGCTCCAATACATGGTGGTTAGAAATCTTAATTATATTTTGTGTAATTACTTTGGATTTCTTTTGAAGGTAATGATGAAGAAATGAATGATGATAGTGAGGAAGGATCGTCTGCATATGAGACTGGTGAAGATGATGGAATGGACTCAGAAGGTACGCATGTTGTTGCTTTGAATATTTGTGAGCTCATGCACTATTTTTAGTCAAAAGCAAAGGACTTGTGTACTGTCTTGCTTTGAATATTTGTGAGCTCATGCACTATTTTGTTTACTGTCATAGAGGACTAGTGTATGCATATTGTTGCAGTAATAGAGAGCATGGTGCAAGTTCTGGTGCCTGGTTTTCTCAGCTTTTGTTCACACCAGTGAGTTTATGCAGAGATCCTAATTAGTCACAATTTTGTTCACACCAGTAACCTCTGGTGCTAGTGCTAGTTTTTGTCACCAGCAACCTCTAGATACTTAAATATTCGGTTCAGTAGTACACTTTCAAGTACTTGAATTTTTCATGTCTCTCTTAAACATATTTTGAATTTCCGAGTTATGTATTAGATTGAAGTCTTTGTTATGGAAATGTGTTCATCCAAGTACTTGTGCTCTTCAAGTTTATGTTTGTGGGAATGTGTTTGTACTTCAAGTTTATGTTTATGGTAATGTGTTTATCCAACTACTTGTGCTGTGTGGAATGAAAGAGGATTGAATGTGGATTGAATGTGGATTGAATGAGGATTGAATGGCAAAAGGCCTAATTGAACCGTATTGGTATGCCCTTACATTTGGCTGCAACGGATTCAGTAATGCCTGTCAACTTATGGACATTCAAATCCCAACCAAATTTCGTTGCAAAAATAGTTGCATAAAGCACATAGCGACAGATTGCGTAACAGATTTGGTGGCAACGAATCTGTTGCCCTTACTAATAGCGATGGAATTTGTAACAGAATTTTTTGTGTCGGAACCATCCCTCGCAATTACGGAGGGAATTAGTCACGGATATTTTTGCAACGGAATAAATGCCTTGCAAATAGTGAGGGACTTAGTCACGGACCAGTTGCAAGGGAAACAAGGCAGTCACAGTTAGTAAGGCACGATCCCTGGCTAAATCCGTCGCAAATTGGTCCGTCACAAATTTCCTCACAACTGGATTTGCAACGAAGGGTTTAATCAGGGATTTAATCCGTGACAAAATCCGTTGCAAATGCCAAAATCCGTTACAAATTGCTCAAAATCCCTTGCTAAATTCGAGAATAAAGGGCTGCATTCTAGTAGTGATAGGAGAGGGTGCAATGTGACGAACAAACCTGCGATGATTAGTAAGCAAATAATCATGAGCAACCAACCATAAAAAAGTGCGAACCCGTTGCGGGCCAGGCCAGCTCCAGACCGCCGACCAAAGGGAATCTCCCGCCACATCCCCCGAGTCCTCAAGCACAAAATAGGCCGAAGCAGTAGTAAACTGGCCTGAAGCTGTATGTCGCCAATACACTGAGTCTGCCCCCGCAGATAACGAAGGACACTGCACCCCCGCAATTTGCAAACACACTAAAGCCGGGAGCAAGTGTTGGAACCGCGACCAATCCCAAGAACCCGAAGGAAGAACATAATCGGCCACAGGCCGAGATACATCATCCTCAGGAACAGGAACCACAGCAACAGAACAGAGAGGCCCCACATCATCCACCCAAGCATCCTCCCAAAACTGCACAGATCTACCATCACCTACCGCCCATTCAAAACCATTAAAGACCACATGCCATACCCGGGACATTCCCCGCCAAAGGGAAGAACAAGAAGACATGGCAATGGAAGGTGGCATAATCTCATGCTGACCCAAATACTTCGCCCTTAAAAGTTGGACCCACAGAGCCGAAGGATTGGCAACCAACCCCCAACATAACTTGGCCAAGAGATCCTGATTCTGACTAGCCAAGCTACGAAGCCCAAGCCCACCTATTGCCTTCGGGGAACACACTGAACCCCAAACAAAACCCCTGCAAAGGCGTTCCAAATCCCGCACCAAAGAGGCCGGGAGCAACACCGTTTGCATAGTGTACATCGGGAGTGCGGCTAGGGCCGATTGTGTCAAAGTAACCCGACCTGCAAAAGATAATAATTGAGACTGCCACGAGGAAAGGCGCTGGGAAACCTTTTCCAAAACCCCCACATAAGTTTGGCGAGTAACCCGCCTGTGAATCAAGGAAACCCCCAAATACCGACCCAAATCATCAGTGACAGTGTATCCCAAACCCAAATGAAACTGCTCCCGAATTGAATCCGGCACATTTGAGGAGAAGAACATTTGAGTCTTAGAAGCACTAACCTTCTGGCCAGAACAATCACAAAAAAGCTGCAAACAATGTTGAATAATAGGGATCTGACTAATCTCCGCCTCAGCAAAAAGAACCATATCATCTGCAAAAAAAATATGGGACAGAGGTGGCCCATTGACCCCCAAACGAATCGGAAGCCATTGACCCTGCTGTACAAACATATTAATGAGCTGACTAAGGCGTTCCAGACACAACACATAAAGGTATGGAGAAAGTGGGTCACCCTGCCGAACCCCCCGCGAAGTTGAGAAAGGATCAGTGAGAGAACCATTCCACACAATCCGCATCTCTGTACTAGAAACACACTTCATAATAATATCCACCAAATGACTGGGAAACCCCGCCTCTAACAAAGTGTCCCTGATAAAAGACCACCTTAGGCGGTCGTAAGCCTTCTCCAAATCAATTTTAATTGCAACTATACCCCGCGGCCCTCGACGAACCCTCATAGTATGCATGACTTCCTGAACAATAACAATATTATCGGTGATGTGTCGGCCCGGAATAAAGCTACACTGAGTTGGCGAAATGAGCCCATCCAACCAAGGCTTCATCCGATTAACAATCACCTTCGTCAAAGCCTTATAGAGAACATTACAAAGCCCAATTGGGCGGAATTGAGACATATACTCTGGTTTCTCTACTTTCGGCAACAGAACCAAATTAATTTGAGCCATAGAAGGGGACCACATATCACCAGAAAATAAAGACTGAATGTACTGACATACAGCTGAACCCACAACAGACCATTGTGATTGGAAAAAAGAAGCATGATAACCATCAGGACCCGGGGCCTTCAATGCTCCTATATCAAAAATAGCTGCACGGATCTCCTCACAAGATAAAGGTGCATCCAAGCCCCGAAGAGCATCTAAATTATCTCGTGGAAAACAGCCCCGCAGAGGAAAAGAAGGGCAATCCGTATCAGTTTCAGAAAAAAGCTCCTGGAAAAACCTCACAGCCATGCGCTGTAAACCCACCTGATCAGTGCACCACCTGTCCTCATCATCCCTCAAAGCAACCACAAGATTATGTCGGCGCCGAACCACCGTTCGGGCATGATAAAATGCAGTATTTCGGTCGCCATCATTAATCCATTGACACCGAGCCTTCCAGAACCATAAAAGTTCCTCTTGTTGCAAAACTTCAGCATACTCTCTACGAAGCTCCACCTCTAAGGAACTCAAAAAGGCAGAGGGCCTAACCGCCAAAGAAGCTTGAATCCCAGCCAACCGCCGCATCAAGTGCCTCTTGCGACGTGGGATAGCCCCAAAGACCGACTCATTCGACGTGGCCAAAGCCCCTGCTAAAGACTCCAAAGCAGTTGGTACTGCTGCCCCGGCATCCCAATGCTCCTGCACAAAACTGGTGAATTGGCCATGAGACAGCCAAGCCGCTTAAAACTTAAACTGCCGGCCCCCCAATGGCACCCGACCCGAAGACCCTTCAAAATCAATTAACAAAGGACAGTGATCAGAACATAAAGTAGGAAGATGATACACCTGAGAGGAAGGAAAAGCCTGCAGCCAAGACTGGCTCGCCAAGGCCCTATCCAGACGCTCCCAAACCAAACCACGCCTCCAAGTGTACTTGGGCCCCTGAAATCCCAGATCCTCCAACTGACATGAATCCACACACCCCCGAAAACGACGACAGCCCCTCCTTATAGAAGTAGTGGTCCCCCTAATTTCATCTGCAGACAGAATGGCATTAAAATCACCAGCCACACACCAGGGATGGACAACTGAAGCTGCCAACCTACAGAGATGGTCCCAAAGAAAACACCGTGATGCTGGTTGTGGACTCCCATACACCCCTGTGAACTCCACAGTCCCAAAATCACCTTGAATATAAAAATGAAGAAACTGAAAATGCTGAAAACGTACCTCCACCCGAATATCATTCTTCCATAACAACCAAATGCCGCCTCTAAAACCCAAAGCCTCAATACGATGAGAATTTGGAAAACCCAACCTCCTCACCACCCGATCAGCCAGCGCCCCACTAATACAAGGCTCAAACAACAAACAAACAGACACTCTATTCCGGCGAACATAATCTTTCACCGCAAGCTGCGTGTCAGAACACGCTATCCCAAAACAATTCCAACAAAGAACTCTAATCATGGAAAAGAAAAGGATATAGAACAAACAAAACGTCAAGAACTCCCAACAGGGCCCAAGGAGCGAGACCCTTTGGACTTCCGAACATGAGACGACCCCTCTTTCGAAGCCATAGACATTTTTTTCGGTGAGGAGATCTTCAGCGGTGGTTTCTTGAGAGGCAAGACAGCCACCTGCTTCTTCTTTTCACCATCCACCTGCTTCCCAAATCGGCTAATCAAATTAAGGTCAGGCGGCTTCGTCGGTGACGAAGGAACTCTACTCGAACGAAGGGAATATGATGGAGAGGGGACAGGAGGAGGCATGGAGAAAAACTCGGGAGTGATGAGAGGGCCCTGGGACGAAGGGGCCAAAACCTGTTGAGACATCTGTGGAGGGATGGAAATGGCAGTATGAGAAACACCAGGCCCACGATGAGCAACACGAATTGGAGAAACCTGTGATACTAGAGGTGCATCAGTATCCATTGCCTGTAAAGGAACCTCCGAAACGACAGGCGCCCCATCCTGAGCCGGGAGTGGAGAGAGGGGTGCGTGCTCGTGTAGAGCCAAATTGGCCCCACTAGCCTGTCCAACAGTAACAACCACTGAATCTACATCTTGAGACGGAACGGGCACAACTTGGATCGACTTTACCTTCCCCACTGACACTGCTTGGACCCTAACAGGTGACTTGGGCGCCACCACATCCTCCTCCTCCGTGGCCAGAAAGGTAGGGGAATTGAACACATTAAAACGTGACCCAGACCCTTCGGGCCTAGCCACTGGAGACACCACCCCTTGGCGACCACGACGTCTCCCTCGTTGCGGCACATTCATCCAATCCCCCGCACCCGAGGGCGGCTGCTGACCCCGTGACCCCGAAGGCCCATCTGTTGTAGCCGGTGTCCGGCGGGGACAAGCCGCCAGGCTGTGTGAAAGGCTTCCACAATTATAACAAATCACCGGCAAACCCTCATAACTAACCTTAAATTCCATATCATCAAACTCTACCACACCTCGAAGAGGCTTCACCAAATCAACCTCCACAGCTACTCGGGCAAACTTCCCTCTTAGTGCAGCCTTTGTGTTATCATCCACCTTCATCACACCACCCACAAGACTATCCAAGGCATGTAGGACCTGTGAATTATACCACGAAGGAGGAAACTCTGCAAACCTAGCCCAAATAACTGCTTGTGACACTTGACCCTCCGAAGGCCTGAAAGAAGAATTCCATGGTTGCAAGGACAAAGCATGACCCATAATCACCCAAGGACCATCAGCCAGAGCATGATAATAATCCTCCTCACACTGCAAACGGACCAAATAAAAATCATTCTCAAGGTCCACAACCTTCATTGGCCTTGAGGGTTTCCAAAGAGTTTGCAAACGGGAACACAAAGTGCGATAGCCAATGTACCGTCCAAGCAACTTCATAACAACAGCGTAGTCCCACCGTTTCTCTAACCTCTCTTTGAAGGCCTCAGAAAGCCGAACAGCTCGACCATATTTTCCCTGCACAAAGGAAATATCACCCCTTGAAACCTCTACTTCATCTTCATCACCAGCCCCGGAATCCGGCAGATGCTCTTCCTGGTGCGCCTCGGTCAGAATATCCCGAAAACTGGGTTTTGTGGGACCCTCCTGTCCATTCACAGAAACCGCCGCCATAAGAGTCTCTTGCCCATTCCCTGAAACCTTCGTCGTGGGCGCCTCCTGGCCAGCCACAGAAACCCTTCCGCCGTCGCCCTGAACCTGCTCGCGGACCTCCTCCATCGAGACCTCAACACCATCGCCTCCCAACGCCTGCTCCGGCGTTACCCCCGACGAGCCGTCAGCCACCATCGGGATCTGTGCATCCCTCTCACGATTCCTAACCTTCTTAGTGGGCCGATCGACCTCCGTCGCAGCCGCCTCACCGGCCGCCAGTGTCTCGCTCATAGATGGGGTCGCGTTTCCTGTTTTGAGTTTGAGAGGAAAACACGCGCCCACGCGCTACCCCTGTAATAATTCTTTGGAGATGCTCTAGATGCTAACAAAGCGTATTTAATTAAAAGGATTAATCAGACAAACACTGGTAGCTAGTCAATATTAAATGACCAGGTAGGCGTTGAGAGCATAAAATCTATGCTAAGAGTGAACTCGTACAATGCTGTTTAATAATTACTTGTTTTAATATACAGAATATCGTTGTATTAATGCATGATTCAAAGTCTTTTGATTTAACTTTGTCCAGTGTGACGTGGGTTTTCTGTAATGAATCATCTCATATGAAAATTAAAGTTCATTCCCTTTTGACAATTTCTTTTATGTTCAATGCCTGCTATAGCGTTTGATGATTAACGATTCTTGTTGCAAATTACCGAGATGTATTGAGTTAAAAGGATTAATCATGCAAGCACTGGTTGCTAAATGGCCAGGTAAACGTTGTGGCGCATAAAACCTATGCTAAAAGGAAAGTGCTCGTACAAATTTGTTAATTTTACTGTATGACATTGGATATTGAGTATGAAACATTGATCTCTGAGCTCTTAATTTTTTTTTCTTAATTTTTAGCACTTAACATTAATTTCTTTCTCTTCAAGGTTTTCGATTTTCTTTGTTGTTACGCTCCCTTTCGTCATTGCCAGTGTGTTCAACAGTATAAACGCTCTAAATGTTGGATCTATAATGATCAGTATATATTTTTATTTTAATCCATAACAGGAATATCTAATTATGTTTCTATTTATAAACTACAACAACAATATATGTACCTCCTGTCAAAAAAAATAGCACATGATTCTCTTATCCTCCTCAGACATGAAGAAGCATTCGAGAGATTTGGCATCAAATGGATTGCCCAAATCAGCCTCCAAACCTGTAGCAACATCTCATTGGACCAGGATTCGTTTGCGCAGAGTTCTAGTTTGCCTCTGCATGTTTCTTCAGGCAATCAATCAAGATTGCATACTCTGCTGCAGTCCAGGTCACCGTCGTTGTGCATTGCTCTGCCCACTTTGGACCCATCTAAGCAGCCTGTCTCGCTTCCGTGGTCGCTTCGATGTTGCAGCCACCACCATGACCCAAGCGGCGGAGATCACCTTCCCGGCTCTAATCCGCCAAACACTTGCCCCTGAGCCCTACTCAAAGTAAGAACAAGCATGGATTGACCAAGACAAAAAGAAGAATAGAAAGAAGAAAAGGAGCCACAGCCCCGACACCATCCGCTACCTCACCGTCCCATTTACACTAGCCTAAGACCCCATCCACACACCTCAAAACTCTTCTACCTTACCCAAACTACCAAACATTATGCAACGACTTGTCCAACTGCACCCCTTGTGCATCAGAGCCAGCACCAAGACGGAGGCAAAGCGATACCAGAGCCAACTTTGGTAGTTCAACAAGGATTGAAGAAAGGAAACAACTTCAATGAGGTGTCAAGCAAGGATGGTGGCAATCCGACAATGGTTCCTGAGCAAGCAGCAAACAGGGATCTTATCCAGAAGCCAGAACCGTCGTTTTTCTCCAAATGGCCGAAAAAGATTGTTCAGGAGGCTTTGGGTAGGTCAGAAGCCGTGAGCCTTTTTGCTGAGAACCTGCCTAATGGGTGGATGGCTATTGATGTATTCAAGGAGATGTCTAAAGTAGGGGTTGTTCTAGACGTATTCATCCCTGCAAAAAAGACTTGGAGGGGCACTAGATACTGCTTCGTGAGGTTCCAGCACGACAGGGGGGCAAAGGAAATTGTAGAGAGGATTAATAGTTCAAGAGCTATTAACGGCATGCTCAAGGTTAATGCGGCGAAGAACAGGGTGGAAGGATGGAGTAACAGGGTGTCTGGATCTGGTCTTAGCAAGCATCCTCGTATGTTCGAGTCCAGCACAAAGGTTAAGGCAGGGCTGTCCTTTGCTCAGGCTGTTTCTAAAGAGGATCTCGCGAACCCAGAACATCCAGTAGGATTTTGCAGCAACAACAACCCCTCCT
Source organism: Turnera subulata (assembly GCA_028386065.3). Classification (NCBI taxonomy): domain Eukaryota; kingdom Viridiplantae; phylum Streptophyta; class Magnoliopsida; order Malpighiales; family Passifloraceae; genus Turnera; species Turnera subulata. Next base: position 23,789 of record JAKUCV010007037.1, on the reverse strand, counting down.
TTGTCTTCAACCCGACGGAGGAGTGCCTCCAGAGGCTAAGCTCCTGCGTGTTCGGGATGGCCAAGAATAGGATTGCAGTATCAGAGGTGTCAAAAATTTTTGCCTATGCTACAAATTCCACGATTGAAGTGCAATGCTTGGGAGGAAAATATGTGCTAATATCCTACGATTCGAGGGACGCTATGGTCACATGCTTAAAGCATAAAGAGGTCTGGGCTGATAGATATTTTGAATTGCTGAAGGAGTGGGAGTTAGGGGATAGGGCTGCACATAGAGTATGTTGGTTAAACATCTATGGTGTTCCCCCACATGCATAGTGTGAACACTTCTTCAGCCAAATAGCTGTCTGTTTTGGGAGCTTTCTTCAGTTGCATAACAGTCTAGGGTCAAATAAGTCCTTAGAGGTGGCCAAAATCCAAATTATGAGCACCTAGAAAAATCCTATTGCTCGATCCTTTAAGGTGATGATAGGAAATATCCAGTGTGATATTATGGCTGATGAAGCTAAACCAGGTGTCTCCTTGCCAATTGTTTTAGCTAGTCATGATTCCAGGTGCAAGTATAGGATGGAGAATCAGATTGTTTCGGCAGAAATCGATAGTAGAAAGTTTATCTCACCATCTTCATCTGCTACGTCCCCTGGTGTTCGAAGGTGCAATGAGGAAGATGGCGCTAGAAGACAAAGGTCTGCGGACTCTACCGGTATTGCGGATACCATAAAATACCTTCAAAAAGGGAAGCAGGTTATGGGGACTGAGGCGGCGTGCTCTGATGTTTTTATTAGGAAGGAAAAGCTTTTGCATGGTGATGACCAGGATATGGTCTCGTCTACGAAACCTGAAGGCTTCGAGGCAGAAGTGGGGCAGGGGAATTTGAATTGTTCTCCAACAAGTGTAGCAGTTACTGCCCAGCCCTCTAAGGTGGCGGCGGGTCCAAGGGTTGTGGAGGGTGAGAAATTTGAGTCCATATCAGGGAGTGTTAACTCCAAACTGATAGTTTCAAAACCTAAGGGGCCGAGTGCCACTCTTGAGATGGTTCAAATCGAGGCCTCTTTGGTGGGCCTTGACTCCGGCCTGGTGGGAGAAACAGGTGTTAATGGGCCTTCCTAAAAAAAGTACCCTACGGATACTTATCCTAGTCTAGTTCAGGAGAGCGGGGTGGGCTCTAGTGAGGGTAATGATGATATGGTCCCATACCTAAAGGAGGGAACTGACTATTCTCTTAAGGCTCTAACCAGGGAGTTTTAGACTCTTCTAATGCAGGCTAATTTCAAGAGGGGATATAGATGGGGGAATAAAGGTAGAGTGAAGAAGATAAAGAAGATCTGTTGGGGGGGGGGGGGGTAATTCGATCGCTGAGCTCTGGTGATAGCTCTACTCAAGAACGTGATATCGCAACCGGTAATAAGAGAGCTGGGGATTCTTCTGGGTCTCTATTTTCATTCAAATCGCAAGAGGTAAATGACACACTTGCAGTTGGCCGTGAACTGGGTTTGGTGGTATCCGGTTGTGCGGGTAAAGTGGAGGAAATCGTGGAGGAGCTGGTGGACAAAGAAGGGAAAGACTGGGTGGAAGCACGAGCTGCACTATAGTCGTCGTTTGTGCTCCTGGTCAGTTTTTTGTGCCACTCTTTAAGTTTTATTTTTAGTCTTATATCATGGAAAGCCAGGGGAATTGGGGCAGCTCATAAGCAGAGGAGTATTAGAGATTTGATGTCTAAAGTTAGAGCCAAAATAGTGTTACTGTGTGAAACAAAGTGTGCTGGCTGGAACCATAGACAATACTCTAAAGTTTGGAGTGGGGGGAATTTCGATTACATCGACGTAGGAGCTGTTGGAAACTCGGGCGGTACCTCCCTGCTCTGGGAAATTGCTTTTTTCAATTGTTCAAGTAAAACGGTTGGAAGGAATTGGGTTGTAGTGTCCGAAATGGTGGCAGGGAGTGTTGAGATTGCCGTTTGTGGTGTATATGGGCCAAGTACTGTGGAAGAGAGAATTGCTTTGTGGGTAGAGCTGAGTAATCTTTGTAGAGGATTAACTGTACCATGGTTATTTATAGGGGATTTCAATGAGGTACTTGCGGCAGAGGAGAGGCTAAGTGGAAGGGTTATTACGCGAGGAGTCAGGGCATTCGAAGGTTTCATCTCACAATCAGTTCTTTGCAAGGTAGAGTTACAGGGCAGGGTGTTTACTTGGGGGAATTCTAGAGCAGCAAGTATAATTGACCGTGCTTTCTTTGACCCGATATGGTTCTCCTTATTCCCATCCATCAAATTATGGGCAGAACCTAAAGGAGCTTCCGATCACTGCCCAATTGTGCTAGCGCAGGACCTAGTAAACTAGGGGGTCAGACCCTTCAAGTTTATGAATTGTTGGATGTCTCACTCTGGCTTTGATGAAGCCGTGAAAACTATGTGGGAGGAGGCCTGTTATCACTTCCCAGGGAATTATTGTCTTATTAGAAAGCTTGGATATATCAAAAAGTCCTTGAAGGATTGGAATAAGCGGGTATTTGGGAACGTAGAGCAGGGCATTAAGGAGTTGAGAACGCAAATTGATGGCATTGACAAAATAACAGACAATAGAGAATTAAACGAGGAAGAACGCAACCAGATGTATTCACTGAAATTCGATCTTTCCAAATGTCTCAAACAACAAGAGTGCATGTGGCGTCAAAAGTCAAGGATCGATTGGATTAAGCTAGGAGACAGGAACACTAAGTTCTTCCACCTCTCGGCTTGCAATCGGGGTCGAAGGAACTCATTCCATCAGATTACGGTAGACGGTAGTGTGTTGAAGAACCTCGCTGAGGTAAAACGAGAGGCTAAGCAATATTTTGCGAGGCTTTTTCATTCGTTGCCTGCTGATCGGCTTAAATGGGGTGCTATACCCATGAGACAGCTAGCATATGATAAGGTAGCTTTGCTGGAATGGCCTTTTGAGATTGAGGAAGTTAAGGCTGCGATTTGGGAGTGTGGTGGAGATAAGGCCCCTGGGCCCGACGGATTTAATTTTAACTTTTATAGGAAGGCTTGGACTTTCATTGCCGATGACCTGATGCACCTTGTGAATAATTTTTTTGTGACAGGTCGCCTCCCTAAAGGTATAAATTGTGGTTTCATTACTCTCATTCCAAAGAAGCAAGATGCCGACTGTTTTGATGACTTTCGACCTATCAGTCTTATCCATGGCGTCTACAAAATAGTTGCAAAAGTGTTGGCTCGAAGATTAAGGGATGTTATCAGTGTGAACCAGTTTTCCTTTACTGAGGGTAGATCCACCTTGGATTGTGCCTTCTCGGCAGCAGAGATGGTACACCAGCTGAGGACGAGGAAGGAAAGGGTTGTGCTGTGGAAGATAGATTTTAGAAAAGCTTACGACTCAGTGTCATGGGATTTTCTCATGGATATTATGGAGGCAATGGGCTTCGGTGTTAAATGGAGGCAATGGATTTTGGGAAGTATCTCCCTTGCCAACATGGCCGTCTTAGTCAATGACTGCCCTTCCAAAGAATTTACAACTCAAAGGGGGTTAAAACAAGACGACCCTTTGTCACCGTTTCTGTTTAATCTGGTGGCTGAGGGCTTAGCGGTGATTTTTAACCAGGCTGTATCGAAGGAGCTGGTAAAGAAGGTCAATTTTGGTGCGGGGATTCCTTCTTTACTGCAGTTCGCCGACGACACCATTTTTTTCTCACCAGAAGACCTACCCTCCTTACTTAACCTGAAGAGAATGTTGAGATGTTTTGAAGCAATGTCGGGTCTTAGTATAAATTTTCACAAAAGTAGTGTGGTGGGTATCAATATTTCAAAACAGAGGACAAGTGAGTTGGCGGGTAAACTGTTGAGTAAATCTGAGTTTCTACCGATTACGTATTTGGGTGTTCCGCTGGGAAGCAATATGAGAAGAAAATCTGCTTGAGAACCAGTAATAAAGCGCATTAAGAACCGTCTGGCATGCTGGAAAGGGAAACTCCTATCACTTGGTGGAAGAGTGACATTAATTAAAGCGGTTCTTAGAAGCCTACCGATTTACTATCTCTCGCTATTTAAGGTTCCGGTGGGAGTGGCTAAGACGGTCGTTCGCATTCAAAGACAATTCTTTTGGAATGGGTGCGATGAAAGGAGGAAAATGTGTGGTAGCTTGGGACAAAATTGCCAAACCTAAAGAGTGCGGAGGCATTGGTATTGAGGATATTCTGATCAAGAATAGGTGTCTGCTCTTCAAGTGGATGTGGAAACATGTGACCTTGGATACCTCCCAACCTGATGTGCCGATATGGAGTAAGATGGTAAGCTTTAATTATGTGAACCAATCTGATTCCTCATGGCCTGAGTTTGCGCAACATTCAATTTCAAGGCTGTGGAGAGGCATAACCCAGGCAGGAATTGAGTGTGAATCTACCAGGAAAATTCTGCTTAGCAATGTGATATTAGAACTGGGGGATGGGGCAAAATGCAGGTTGTGGAACGATAAATGGCTGGAAAGGGGCGCACTCAAAGACTTATTTCCTCATTTGTTCTCTCTGTCAAATAATAAGTATGATGTAGTTAAAGATGTAATGATTTTAGTGGATGAGAATTGGGAGTGGAATTTATCTTGGAGAAGACCTTTGAATAACTAGGAGGAAGATGAGCTCGAGCAATTTCTGAACTGCATTGGATCGGCAAAACTCAGGATTGACAAGTTAGATGAGTGGAGATGGTGTCAATGTGATAAGGGCATGTACACAGTCAAACTGGGGTATGAACTTTGCTTTAAGAGCCACTATTCAGAAATTAAAAAACCATGGGTTTGGTTTGGATGTGCACCCTTCAAGATTGAGTGTTTTCTGTGGTTGGCTCTGCATCATGGCATCGCTCTCAGATCTGTTCTATTTCGAAGGGGCATCATCGCCTTGGAGGATGCAATATGCTCCATCTGCAGGGAGGTCACGGAGTCGAGGGACCATGTTTCCTTGCATTGCAGACCCGTGTGGTGCTTATGGAACAACCTGTGCAACTGGTGGGGCGTGGTTTGGTGTATGCCTGGATCCCTTGAAGAGTTATTTGAGCATTGGATTGGTTTGGCTGGTACATCTCGTGGGCGAACAACATGGACAGTAATATTCTACTCCACAATATAGAACATTTGGTTATCCAGAAACAAGGTAATATTTGAACACTTAGCTACAGATTGGGGTAGGTCGTTTGAGATTATCTTACTAAAATCCTTGCAATGGATCAAAGCTTATGCCCCTAACTTCCCGTTCGATCTGCCTGCTGTGCTCTTGTGCTCCGATAGTGTATGGTCGTGGTGTGGCCCTACTGTTAAGTTTCGCTGTGTATAATCCAGCATGTATACTCTTCAAATGAAAAAAAAAAAAACACTTGAAATTGAACCACTAGCTGATACGAGGTATTTAATAGAATTTCCTTTTCTTCTGTCCAAAATAGAAATAGCTATAGTTTTATGAAAAATTGTATACATTGTTCATATCAAGTACTTGTTGGGAATTCAACTGGTAAGTAAGTGTCCCACATCGGATGGAAAGAGACTAAGTGAGTGAAATATAAGTGAAGAGGACCCATGTACCCAATGCCTTAAGGTTTTGGGTTACAATGTAGTGTCTAAATCCACGAGTGTGGATCTCACTTGGGCCTCGTTTGTCTCTCCCCAGTTGTCGGGCTATCCCGGTGCCAACAAGTGGTAGCGGAACCGATGGTTCGGCTCGAACGGAATGGACTTGCGACATGGTTTGGCTCCGTGGTTGCTGCCCCACGTTGAGCGAGCAAGAGACTCCAAATTTGGCTGGGTGGACTTGGTGTTGTGGAGCAAGCTGTTGGATGTCGCAGAAAGAGATTTTCGTTGTAGGGGGAGTAGGCCTATGCCCAATTTGGAAGAAACTCACACTTGAGGGAGATTGTTGGGAATTCAATTAGTGAGTAAGTGTCCCACATCGGATGGAAAGAGACCAAGTGAGTGAAATATAAGTAGAAAGGACCTATGTACTCAATGCCTTAAGGTTTTAGGTTACAATATGGTATCCAAGCCCATGAGTGTGGATCTCACTTGGAACTCGTTTGTTTTTCCACAGTTGTCAGGCTACTCCCAGTGCTAACAGACCCTATGGTTTCTTAAAGCATTAAGGGATAATGGAGGAAAGAATGCCCTAGAAGGCGAATTATCTTGATCCATTTACTCAAACAAATCCAGTGTACAAAATACTCCTAGTGAGACATTGCTTTTTCTTCTTAAATAGTTTCTCCAGATAGATTAGAGATATTAATACTAATTATTTTATGTGGTAGGTGGCTAAGCAAACTGCAGTAAAGAGCGGAAGCGGTAAGGTTATAAGGAAAAGGCTGTCTCCCAAGGTAATTTTCCTTTCCTCTTTGTATCTCGCAGTTTGATTGTTTGAATAATTTTTTTTTAAAAAAAAAATATGCTAGCTTAGCGTTTTAGCAATGACTTATTACTGCATATCAGGTTGTTGATAATATAGTGCTCCTCGATACAACAGCCACAGCTACCCATGTACACATAGAAATGAGAAAGACTATTGTAATCCTAAATTGTTCAAAAGCCATCAATTTTCGCAAGGGTTAAACACCTTTTATATACCTCGAGTTTTCCTTTTGTCCCGATCGTATACCCTGTAATTTCTGTGTCCCTTTTATGTATCCCGAGTTTCAGTTTCTATCCCTTTTGTGTACCTCGGGCATAATGCCATTGGTGCCATGTGGAAACTTTTGTGGGACCCACAAACGAGAATATTTGAGAAATGAGGTGGGACCCATAATAATATCCATTTGGTGCCAATAGAATTGCGACACGTGTCAAGTGGACCCCAGCAGATGGCCATGTCATCGCTCGGGCTGCCCGAGGTATATGAAAGGGATAAAAATTGAAACTCGGGGTACATAAAAAGGACAGAGAAACTCCGGTGTATACGATCGGGACAAAAGAAAAACTTGAGGTATACAAAAGGTGCTTAACCCATTTTCGCAATGAAATAATTGTACTTCTCATCTTCGCGAAGCAATAAAAACAAAACCAGTTCTCATGGGGAACACCGTGCAGTTTGTATTATGCCAGTTTCTAGAGTGAAGTGGAGTTGTAATCAACTTTGGTTTTGTTGCCCCAAACACGGTTTTAGGAAACAGAATAAGTAATCACTATCTGCCAAACCCAAAATTGAGTCGTTCTGGGCAGACGGCGTTGCACGTCTCTGGTTGGGCTTAGAACAAAGATGATTGTAATAGGCCTTTGGGCCTTGATTTTATTAATGATATTGGATTACAAAAGACAATACCCAGCCTAAGGTGGTCGCAGCCCACAGATTCCCTACACTAAGCTCCTGCGGTCTTATAATTTTCGACCGTAGGCAGTAATTACATACCAAATCAAGGGGGAATCACCTGCACGCACTTAAGAAAATAGGAAGTAACAAGATTGAAGGATAAGGGTTAGGAGGAGAAAAGGGTAATGAGAGATAAAATTAAAGGAATTTAAGGATGCGAGAGATAAAATTAAAAGTAGTTAAGGGTAACGAGAGACTAAAGCAAAGGAGTTAAGGGTGACGAGAGATAAAATTAAAGGAGGTAAGGGTAGTTGTGTGTGTGTTCGTGTGTTCTGCTGTGTTCCCCCTCTCGTGCTTTTATAGTGGCTAGGGTGCCACTTGTGGGTCTTGCTATGGGGCTGTCTTGCCAGTTTGTACTTCTGTGGGCTCCCTTTAGCTGAAAGTCCTTTCTACCCCCTCTTTTCTATATTGGAGGGCCACAGGTTGGGGCAACTTGTAATTCTGCCTCCTCTTACCGCAGGCGTCTTTCGAGATATCCTGGCCACCGTAGGAGCCTATAAAGGGCGTTGGGCTGTGTCTGTAAGTGGTACCGGGCCTTTGGATTTCTACGGCTGGTCCGTTTGGTTTGCTTTTTCAGGTCATAGATGCCTTCTCACACATCACTAGACCAGATCAGGTTTGGGCCCATCTTTATAGGCTTAGAATATCCCTTTAGTTGTCTTTTGTCCGATCGGGCCTCTTTCACTATCCTGGCCCTATTGCGAGGGGTGCAATTTTTGGTGGTAACAGATACCCCACTTTTTCCTCGGTCGTGAGGCCCACGAAGGGGTAGACGAAATACCCCATGGTGGTATCGTGGGTTTAGTCGCTTCGCATTTTGCGCCTTCTCACCGCTTATTTCAATAGTCACCTTTCAGTCTCTCATTACGAAACTTAGTCAGTATGCTTCTCTTGTGACGTTTGCACTCATCACGTCTTTCACTATTGAGTTTCTTCTGTCACAGCCGTGGCCACTTCTTCTCCCAGTCGTTCTTTCAATGGACTTTCATCTGACATCTTGTTGAACCTTCTGGAAGATTCAGCATTATCAGATGATGCGAGGCACGATCGCTTCTTAGCCCTGGTTAGACGCTTTGGCCAACCGGAGTCCATTATTGAAACATGGATTGTTGAGCCTTCTCCGCTTGTCGTCTCCTTGGGTCCGGCTGCCATTCATAATCACCCCATCCTTGAGAAGGTGTGTCTCATTTCTCGCTCCACTGCTATCCCTTTAGGTAGATCTATTTCCTTAAAGGGTTACGTCGGCGAGCCTCCCCTTATAGACCATTACCCTATCCAAACCTGACCCTATGAACCACGCACAGGTATAAAGGAGTGACGCTAGTGGATTGACTGCCTTCCTCTTTGTTCTGATTCTTGGAAGCATTGGGACATCTTTGACTTAATCTCCCTTTCACTAAGCGTCCCAGAATTGGATTATCCATTCTTTAGCTCCGCCGTGCTTTTATGGAACTCCTCTCTCAACATCTTTGCTTTCTCATTTGAGCCTCTTACGATAAACCTTTATGACTTGAGCGTCCTTTTTTGCTTTCCACCTGATGGCCACGATTTTGGTACTGACCTCCCTGAGAATTCCAGCTTTTCGGATGAGTTTATCTCCTCTTGGTCTGGGAAGAGCTACAACGCGGTAGCTAAACAACCTGCTCCGCAGGATCCTAGAGAGGACCATTTCAAGTTCCTTAGAGTCTTTTTTACCCGATATCTCTTTTGCTCCCGTTGAAAGGAGTGTACGCTATGCTTCGTTCCCTTGCTACGCCGTTTACTAGAATCTGATCATCCAACAGCTTTGGGGACAAGCAACCACTATTTGCCAAACCTAAAACTAAGTCGTTCTGGGCAGACGGTGTTGCACGTCTCTAGTTGGGCTTATAACAAAGATGATTGTAACAGGCCTTTAGGCATTGATTTTATTAATGATATTGGAATATAAAAGTCAATACACAGCCTGAGGTGGCTGCAGCTCACAGATTCCCTACACTAAACTCCTGCGGTCTTATAATTTCCGACCGTAGGCAGCAATTACATACCAGATCAAAGGGGAATCACCTGCATGCACTTAAGAAAATAGGAAGTAATAAGATTAAAGGATAAGGGTTAGGAGGAGATAAGGGTAACGAGAGATAAAATTAAAGGAGTTTAAGGATGCGAGAGATAAAATTAAAAGGTGTTAAGGGATGTGAGAGAATAAATTAAGGAGTTAAGGGAAACGAGAGATTAAAATAAAGGAGTTAAGGGTGACGAGAATTAAAATTAAAGGAGGTAAGGGTAGCGAGAGATCAAAGTAAATGACATAAAAGTAAAGAGATAGGGGTGCGAGAGATAAAAGTAAATGACATGAAAAGAAAATGACAGGAAAAGTAATATAAGTTAAAGGTGCATAGTTGAGTGTGTGTTCGTGTGTTCTACTGTGTTCCCCCTCTCGTACTTTTATAGTGGCTAGGGTGCCATTTGTGGGTCATACTATGGGCTGTCTTATCAGTTTGTACTTCTGCGGGCTCCCTTTAACTGAAAGTCCTTTCTACCCCTTCTTTTCCATTCTGTAGGGCCACAGGTTGGGGCAACTTGTAAATCCGTCTCCTCTTACCGCAGGCGTCTTTCGAGATATCTTGGCCACTGCAGGCGCCTATAAGGGGTGCTGGGCCGTGTCTGTAAATGGTACCGGGCCTTTGGATTTCTGTGGCTGGTCCGTTTGGTTTGCTTTTTCAGGCCATAGATGCCTTCTCACTGATCACTAGACCAGGTCAGGCTTGGGCCCATATTTATAGGCTTCGAATATCCCTTTACTTATCTTTTGTCCGATCGGGCCTCTTTCACTATCCTAGCCCTATTGCGAGGGGTGCGATTTTTGGCGATAACAGGTTTAAATGAATTTACACATCATGAATTTTTACACATCATGAATTTCTGCTCGAAACCACTTATTTTACGGCAGTGTCGCTTCTTAACCATTGGGGTAGGAAATGCGTGAAGTAAACTGATAATAAAAATATGTATATTTTTTGTTTCCCACTAGTATCCCGGGCCAGTCCACATTTAAGGACATCAAAGGCACCAGACTAAATCCAGTTCGACTCGGGTGGCGCACCTAGGTAATGGTGGGTGAGTATCCCAAATGAACTTTTCTGCGTACACGAGGACTCAAACCCGAGACCTCGCTTAAGCGGAACAAGTCGCTTACCACTTGAACCAACCTCAATTGGTTATGTGTATTTTGATTTTATAGTCTTTACGACCAAATTGGTCTCCAAACTCTTCATAATGGGTTAATCCAATATGTTTTGATGACAACTCTAGGACTTAAACCATAATCCATGGGCTTGACCATTCTCCAATATGTGTAGGCATTCAGCTAGTTGGCTCGGCCTGTCTATACTTGAGCCGATTTTAACCATGTCAATTTTGGACAAAGCAGTCATTGGATCTCCAAATTTGGGCTGCTCTTGTTCTCCGATCAAATCCAATAAGATGCGATGGCCTTCAATCCTCATTACTATTCCTTTGGCAAACTTGCCCCAAATTCATGATGGTTTTGGGCTTGGTACAAACACTAATCAAGCTTAAGACTAGGTATGTTTTTAAGCTATAATTTCTTTTTTTTTTGAGAATTGTTCTTAAGCTATAAGTTAGAACTACTTTATTATGTATTAATATTTATACTAAGTAGTTGAAAATCAGTGTATAAAAATAGGTGTTTGAACTAAAATGGGTTCGGTTTGCAAGCTAAATCAAGCAAAGCCAAAACTAGTGTGCTAGGCTCGCAGAAGAGAATGAGAAAAAAAAGAAAGTTTCATGAAAGAGAACCTCTTTGCATGGTAGATATCTCTCACATCCAATTGGAACCATAGAAAGAAGATTAGCATGGCCCATGGCGATGACACTATAAATCAAGAAATATAGGATCCAAAATTTCGGGGTTACAAACAAGAACAGAAAATTCCAAAACTATTTCGAGGGTCTTCTGCACTTTGCCAGAATGTTTAATCATTGTCAAATCTTGTAAATATCGTCAATGTTTATTCATTTTGATAACGAAATGTTGTAAATTATATATGGACTTTAGTGGAAACTATGTGAAATTCTGATCTGTAATCTACAAATCAATCAATGCATGGCCCCAATTAGATGAGGGCATATGAAAAGTATGTGAAGAATCGAGATTGTAAGCCGCACATTTGTAGATAATGCCCAACTTCTAAATTGTACGGATATTCGACATGGACCCCATAATTATCACGTATCTGACAACAGTCCCATTCTCATTTTACATGTGTGTAAGGTATATTCCTGGAAGCATATTACCTTACTCCTCGACTGTCGGTTCATTCTATCCCTATTTGTTTTTGCTCAACATCGTTGCTTCACCACAACTGCAGCAGAAATCCAAGAAGACGACACTGTATAAGATTAATACAGTAACAGACTATTCTGGTTAGGAAATATTATATCCTCAAACTGAACGAGATATTGTATATGAGACAGTCTTGGTAGGGTAACTATACCATTTTGTAGATTTACAAAACTTGTGGGGGTGTATTGTGTAAATAGTCTTACGTACTTCACCCTCTTTTGATGCATGCATGTGCACGCATGGTCCAATACTATATATGTGGATACGTGTTGATGCTCAGGATCATAGGATATAATATATCCGCTTGTCCACTTATTTTACACATGCTGATTTGTCCTCACCTTCTTAATTAATGATTTTAGTTTTGAATTGATTGGAAGTATATATACTTACACACCACCACACCGACGTCAAGCTTGAAGAAACAAGAACCACAATAAGAGTGAAAAATGGACTTTCACCGCAATAACATCAATACTCTCCGTTAGAGAAACATTGTTCTGCCAAAGTTCAAATGGTTACCTAAATATGTACAAGTAATGTTACCATTTAACCTTCATCCTATTACTAGTTCACACAATTCTTTTATAAGCATTTCATTTTTTTCTTTTCATCATATTAGATGCATGGTTATCCCCTAATAGTAAAATTTAGGCGAGAATAATAATTATTCCTAGAACATAAAATAGTAAGAAATTCATTAGAAACAAATCCACGGTACCGGAGCTGAAATATAACAAGAGATTTACTTTGATAAAAAAATTAATTTTACGAGATATGAAAAAGAAAATATAAATGAAAATTCCTTGCAAATTATAGAATTTTTGCAGGCATGAATTTTGTGGCCATGTATGCCAATTCTATGCTCTTATCCAATACAAATTAGTAAACAAAGAAGAAATGAAATGGTTGGCCAGGATAGTTTAGTTGGTTGAGGTTTCATCAAAATATAGTGTAAGTGGCCATCACTAGGCAATGATTCACTGTCTTTCATTATCTACTCAGGATGGTATCTGGTCTCTCTTCCTCCCACCATAAGGGGTGCTCACTTAAGCCCTATTAGGCCCAACTTGTATGTTATATAAGCCACCATAAGGGGAGACTGATATACGTTTGGTTAGATATTATATATGTTAGTTGGGTAAACACACAACCTGCATACACTGCAATAGGGTTTAGACCGTGGAAACTTGGAGGCTGATCCGACACATTGTGACGGTCTCCACCGACCAGTAATCCAAGCCGTGGCTCCTGATCCTGACAACGCTTCCGCTTCACTCTTACAGATAAGTCCTCTTATCTATTCTATGTATATGTACATGAAATCGTTCATTGGTAGCGGAGCCATTAGGCTTTTTTGGTTTATTCCATAGATTTTGTGTAAATCATGAATCAAATATGAATTGTTGATATAGGGTTTAGGATTGATTCGTTCAATTCCATCAGATTTGTTTTCAATCAATTTTTATTTTGTTTATTAATTGATTGTTTACCGGTTAGTATCGTTTACTTCAAAAAAAAATGCAATTTCTCTGTATCAATCCTAAAAATACATGATTGTATATATCGATTGTTTTTTTTTTGAAATAATATGATTTGTTTCGAACCCAATATGTGTTTGTATTTACTGGTGGATATTGGAACTGGATCTTGAAAATTTTTTTTTAAACATGCAACCCGTTACCCATCCCCATCGCTGCACACGACGGTGAACAGGGCTTGAGTTGCTGCAGACGGCGGCAAGACGAGGGTTGCTGCACATGGCAGCGACCGAGGCGGGAAGAGAGTCGCACCGCAGCGCCCACAGACGGTGGATGCATGCGGCGGCGTGGTTCCCTATGCTCGAAACGGCGGTAGTGGATCGTTGAGGGGGCTTCTGGGTGGCGGCTGACGAGCGTTTCGAGGAGCATGACCAGGAAGGCGCAGGCGATGTTCGTCGTCGTCGAGCCTTTCCATGTTGCTGCCCCTCGTCGGTCATCGTCACCGGTTGAAGCGGGCGGCGCTGGCTGTGGAGTGCGATTCGTTCGCATCTGCCCGTGGTGCTCGGCGGTGAGGTGACAGCGGCTCCTCGCAGGCTATGGCGGCCCTTCTCGTCCTTCTCCGGCGGCGGCGGAGGTCCGTTCCAGTGGGAGCATAGGCAGGGGTACAAGGACCCCTGTTCCGGCGCACGTGCAGCAGCTCCGGTGGGAGCTTCTCCAGCTGGCGTCGGCGGCGGCTGTGTGTGTTCTTTTGTAGAGGATGATGCCTAGGGCATCCCTCTCAATCGAACGGATGAGATAGGCTAATCGTGTGACTGTGAGAATTAAAAAAAAAGAAAAAAAGAAAGAGGAAGGTTCTAGCTAGGCTCCCGCATGAGTTTTTTTTGGGGCTTGTGTAGCCAAGAAAATTGATGGGTTGGACAAATTTAATGGGCACAAGGCCTATTATGAACTATGTATTTAAGACATAAGGTCTTATTAATTTTATTTTGTATGGCTATATTAAACATATGGTTTAATTAAAATTAATTTAGGCATACGGTCTAAATTAATTTCTTTCTTTTATGTAGCCTATAAAAATAAAATTGGCTTATTTTAGGCTAACGATCTAAAATTATTTTCTTTCTATCAACATATGGTTGAATAAAATAATATAGACTTATTTTAGACATATGGTCTAAATTATTATTTTTATTGGGTTTGAAACCTAGTAAAAATAACTGTAAGTCTAATGTTATTTTAAGAAAGAGATGGTCCTATTAGACATATGGTCTAAATCAAATTTCTTCTTTTGACATATGGTCAAAGAAAATATAATAATAATCGACTCCTTTTAGACATATGGTCTAAAAATTAATTTTATTTTGGGTTTATGACCAGAATAAAATTAAATTGTCCATCTTAGATATACGGTCTAAGTAAGTTTTATTTTATGGGGTTATGGCCTAAATAAAATAAAATTAATCGAGAAAGAAGTCTAATATTTTTATATTTTTTAGAAGAGATGATCGATATCAAAATAATTTTTTTTTGGACGCACGGTCTAAATAAATTTTATTTTTATGTCTCATGACCTTAGTAAAATTTGTTCATGCTAGACATATGGTCTAACTAAATTTTATTCTATGGCATATGACTTAGAATAAAATTATGAAGGGTTCCAATATTTTTCTTAATAGATCCAGAAAACATACTTAGTCACATGGACTATTTCTTTTAACATAAATTTTGTGTTTACGTTTTATCACCAATAAAATACAATCCGAATATTTCTAGACCATTTTCTTTGTGAATTTGGCACGAGAAATATTTACCCAACTGTTCAAGCATGAGTAATATACGATTACCTGCTTTAATGTTAATTGGATTAACATTATGAACTACTTGCTATTTAGTTTAGCATCACATGTTAATTAGTTTAACATTGTTAGGTTGTTCAACTTATAATCCACATAGAATTATAACATTATGCTTGACAAATATGTTGTCTGGAGCATGATTAATGCTTAGTTGTGTTACTGGTTAAATTAATTTTCACTATGCATTTAACTTTAGGATGATGACTGGGAACATAGTGAAGTTTCGACTCCGGGTTATGCATGTGATTATTAACTTAGCCAATCGAAGCTTAGCATTATACATGTATGTATGTTGAACATTATATCTTATATGTGATCCTTTTGTGTATTTTACTTCTTAAATATAATTACTGCTTCATATGTTATTGTCGCATAGCTCAACAAAGGTTGATGCTTAATGGCGATAATTATGAAATCTGGAACTTAGTATTCCAGTATGTGCTGGTAGAGTAAAAGTGCTCTTATGATCATCAATGTAGTCATGAAAGCTGAAGACAGATTAGTACGACAAACCATACAATGCAAAGTGCTATTGTAACAAAAGTGTTGCAATGATGACCAAATGGGTCATTCTTCAATGATGAAATTGGGTAGTACGAATTGGTACTTTACTTTGTATGAGTTAGCAAACTTTGTGTTTGCGGCAGTTTTATTTTGTGTGCAACTGAATATAATTCTTAGTGAATTATAGACTCAGTAGCCACACATTATATTGTATGGAGATGTGATACCTGATCAACGTTAAGTCTCTCGTGGAGATTAAACGTTTTGAGATGTAAGTAGCAGCAATAAGGTGTTGCTTAAATACTCATATCATACAAGTTAGTCTTGTGTAACATATGAGATGTAATCTTACATGATAGATGTCTTTCTGACATGTCTTGGTTTTAGTAGCCATACATGCTTTCATGACAAATTATAAAATTGATTCTGCTTTAATTTTATTTGGCTTTAGTCTTATTACCGAATCATGCTAGAATTGGTCATACAGACCAACAGAGAATGCCAAGGTTAGCAAATAATGTTTGCTTCCTAGCATTATACAAGTAGAATTGTCTGTTTGTGAGTGTTATCTAGCTGATTATTGACCATCCAGTAAAGTGATTGAAGCCAGCTCTTCATTGTTATTTGTCCATCTGGACATCTGCGGGTCCATTCATGTTTGGACTAGGCATAAGTATGTAATTCATCATTTTATTCATTATGCCCAATTATATTTATTTAATTTTCTATTTTTTTGAGACACTAAGTTGTTTCTAAAGCTATATGAGCTTAATAGAAAATTAATTAGATATGAAGATATAAGATCTTCACGTTAATTGTGATCGTTTTGTCGATCCAATCAGTTGGGCATGTGATGAAAGGAAGTGCATTGGTTGACTATTCCTACCAATCTATGACAAAATGTGTTATAGAGTGACATGATGGAATGCTTCTATAACAGTTAACTAAATGAGGGCGCAAACCTTATTGCCACATGGGTAATATTTAATTGGTTGCCACCTATATACTTAACAGTATGCCTATATTTTCAGTTACAACTACTCTGCATGTGTTGTAGACTAGAATGCTCCACCAAGTGTTCTGGTAATCTTGGAAGTTGTGCTGTTTATACACATCATTTTTTTTCTGGCAAGATGTTCCTTCAGAGGAAGACAAGTGCCGTGTGAGATACTTACTAACCTTAAGGGTTATATGTTTATAAGCTAGCAAAACAGTGGGAGCGTAACTGAGTTTAAACCAACAGATGCCACATTCTTAGTGAATAAGTTTCTTAAGAAGGTTGAGGTAGATTAATGCCTATCTTTATTTGAGGAAGAGGATTAAAATGTGGAAGGATTACTTCATTCGAGTGGGAGGATTTTCACAGATGATGAATTAGTTTCTCATAAATAAACTTCCTCATCATTAAGTTCGAATAAAAGTAACCTTGTTGTAATCTTGTTGTTCCAAATGGGAGCAATAGAGATAGATCTTGTTCTTAGTGGGAGCGAGATTAACGTTTTATTCCGAGTGGAAGTCATGTTGATCCAAATGGGAACAACATATCTGAACCACAATTTAGTGTGATTCTCATAAAAAACTGTCGTTGATGATTTGACATCAAAGATAGTGGGTCTTTTTATGATATTCCTACATGATGAGCCTAGAAGAGGCTGCCTCAAAATCCTTCTAAAGAAAAATTGACAAAGGCACTTGAAGAATAAGTGGAGTCAATGAGAGTCAATAAAGTTTAAGGATTGGTTGATCTCATTGAAGGACACAATGCCATTGGGAACAAATATATTCTCAAAAGCAAACTTAAGGCTAGTGGCAAAGTTGAGAAATTTAAGACTCAACCAATAGGTAAAAGTTACACTAGAGAAAGAGATAGATTACAAGAGTCAATCTCGTTTTCTGTGAGTTTTACCTATGTATGGATGTTTCTAGCTATTATTTCAAACTTAAATCTTGGATTATGTCAAACGGATATAATAATGCCTTTCTCAATGGAGATAGAATGAAACAGATTGTGTTTCATTGAAGAGGACCACAAGCATATAGTTTGTAGACTTTGAAGTCTATATTAGTCTTCTAATCCTCAAGGCATATACCAAGTAAGTTTATAATTTACATATAGTATGTATATGACATGCTTATAGCTAAAAATGATATGGAATTTAATCAACAAGGTAACTGACCTAGTTGTCATCTCAATCGAGATAGATGATATGGATAAATATTGCATATAAACTTGAAATTAAGATTTCAAGATATTGTTTCAAGATATTATTGTATTTTTTGTAACAGAATTACACTAATAAAGCTTTGGAATAATACTATATGCATCAAAGTAATCATATCTAAACTCATATCAATAAATGCCATACTTTGAGAAATCATGTGTCCTAAGACTCCTGATGAGAGTGATAAATAAGCCAAGTTCCATAGCGGAGCGCAGTCGGATGTTTGTTGTACACTATGGTTTATGATAGACTAGATATTGGTTAAGCAAATGGCTTAACAGATACATGTCAATCCGACCTAGGCATCGCACATTACAAGCAGTTAAAAAGGATAATGGGATGTCTAAAGAAGTCCACTGATGTCAATTTTGTCTCCAAGTGGGGAAATATCCTTCTTAGTTGAATGCACAAGACTTGGTCATGGAAAAGATCTACATGGTAGAAAAGTCTACATCTGGATACATATGTTCTTACTAAATGATGGCGCCATATCATAAAGTAGTAAGAAGTGATCGTGTGTATTCTTTTCAGCGATTGAGGCCAAATGTGTAGCTCTTGCTTCAGCAGTGTAAAAGTCATTTGGTTGAATAAGTTCTTGGATTTGTCAGATGGATAATGCATAGAACACTGATATAGTGTTAGTCGATTATGACAGTGAGGCTATAATTTCCATTGCCAAGAATGGTTAGTTTCACCAAATAAGTAGACATTCAATACAACTATGCAGATGGCATTGTTGTATGCAAGGTTGTAAATGTGAAGTATCTATCTATAAGAGACAAGTGATCAGATGCACTATTTAAGCCTTTACTTTAGGATGTGTTTGTGAAACACATTGGCTATTAAAATTGTGTAGGCTTAAGTACTTCACTTTATGCTTATCTTTTTTTCAAAACTCACAACCTGTGTTTAATGTTCTTGCTATCAAATAAGTTGATTTGCATACATACATATGGATGACTGTTTTGTACATTCTTCATTTATTTGTTTAAGAGTATGTCGAGTAGACACGAGGTTAGCCCTCTTACACGAGTAACCGCCTCCTTATCTTTGTGACACCCGGGGTCTATGAGGGCGAGGAGTGTACGCCGGTGCCGAGATGAGCATGGACAAGGAGCGGCTTCTGGCAGGCTTCTAGACGGAGGGGCATACGAATGAACCAAATCCACATCGGAATAGGAGAGATCCTGAGACTGTGTAGGGATGGGGCTGCATAGTTGGGGCGATTTCATAATTATATGGGTATGGGACTGTATAATTAAGAATAGCTTAAATGAAGTGATTTCGAGGTTGTACAGGTATGGGACTGTATAATTGAAAATAACTTAAATGGTTTGATGGGTACTAGCTATATCATCAAGGTGCACCTACCTTTTCGGTGCTCATTTTGGAAAAACTCCAAAGTTAAACGTGCTTGACTTGGAGCAATTATAGGATGGGTGACCTTCTGGGAAGTTTTGCCCGGAAGCGTGCGAGTGAGGACAAAGCATGTTGGAAAGGTCCCGTATTGGTCTGTAGCGATAGTCGACAAGCCGGGACGTTACAATCTTAGCGATAAGTGGAGAAGAGACAGATTTTAAGCAAAATTATCAGACGGATAATTTGAGAGCTTGTAGCTTAAAATCATAAATGTCGACTATATAATGACAGAAGGTCATTTTAATGGTGGAATACGTTTACCAAGTCTACTTAGTGGGCCAGATGTGAGTTCAAGTTGATGTGCAGATCGAGGAACTCAAATTTGGACAAATATGGTGTCTAAATATCATCTGTACAGCATTCCATATGGGAAAGACATACGCTCCATGGGAAAGGAGAAAATGTTGTAGCACATGTTTCATACCATGTGTGCGTTTTTTTGTCGACCAAACGGGTTTACATAAGTTTATTCTCCGCTTACTATTGTGTGAGACCCAGAGCCTTCGTGGTGGGTCTATCGTGTACCCTCAGGACTCCGATCAGGTACTTGAGATTCAACTTGATGTTTGCTATCTTAGTGTGTTGCCAAAGGACCATGGATACTGATTCGGTCTGGCGGGACATAGAAAAGAAAGTTAAGTTGAGTTAAGGGAATCGTGAGAAGAGGAAGATCATTGACCGAAATCACATTAGTTTGTATTCATCGGTGCACCAATTATGACGTACGGTTATAATTGTGAATACAATGTTTCTTTTAAAAGAGAGATCTTCGGCAGATTTCTAATGTGATTTATGATCTAGGGTACTTGCATACTTTTTGATCTACTTGCAGGTTTATTCTTGATGAGAGGCTATATATTCCTAACAGATGTATAGCATTTAGCTCTCACAGTATGCTGGTCGCACAGATCTACTTCCCTGTATGGATGTTTGCAGTCTCTGATGGGAATTTGTTTCTCATGATTGTGTTTATGAGCACTCCCATTATGTGTGAGAGGAAGATGTTGGAAAATAGTAAGTCCACCCATAAGAGGTACTCACTTAAGCCCAGCTAGGCCCAACTTGTATGTTATATAAGCCACCACAAGGGGAGGCTGATATACGGTTGGTTAGAGATTATACACATTAGTTGGGTAAACACACAACCTGCATACACTGCAATAGGGTTTAGATCGTGGAAACTTGGAGGCTGATCCGACACACTGTGACGGTCTCTACCGACCAGTAATCCAAGCCGTGGCTCCTGATCCTCACAACGCATCCGCTTCACTCTTACAGATAAGTCCTCTTATCTATTCTATGTATATGTACATGAAATCCTTCAGAAGTAAGAAGGCCTAATATCCATCACAAATGTTTTGTATAATTCAGGCCGAATCGAGCCATCAGGAGGTGATATTCTTCCAACTCTATCTTTTTCCCATAAGATTCTTTCATCTTTGATCATAACATATAGCCTTCGAAGCACAGAGTAAAAACACAAGCCCCCCCCTCTACACCACCCCTGATTATGAGAAAACCCAAGTACCAGCAATTCTTGAACCATCTTCATTTGAAGCTAATTAGGTGGAAGATTGACAAAATCCTAGATATCACAAAATTTTTAACTTATAATTAAGTAACACATATTATAATAATCTTCAGTGAAAATATATCCAGTGACTCTTTATTCTAATTAATAAAACCCTGATGATTTATAAAAAAATTATTTAGCCATTAGTATGACGGTACGTAATTTAATTAACCTATACTGTACTTATCCTTTTATATGATGTTTTTCCCATTAAAGCCCTTATACTTCTGTTTATTAACCCCTATTTTCCCTGTCTTAGTCTATTTGACCTCAATCTAATAAGATATACTAATTTCATGAACATTCCCATGCCAAATTGTCTAGATGGAATCACCTACCAAGTCGGCCCTGTAAATATCCAAAGTATTTACTGCCACCTCAATCACAAACGCAACTAGTGCATTTTCGCTTCTCGATGCCGTGTTGTTTCATAAATTTTGGCCAGCCAATTGTTTGGAGCATAAACTTGAAAACGCACAACTCATATATTCCAGATTATATTTGTACAGAACCTCATAAATATGTACTTATCACTCTTGAATTGGATTAGGGCCACAGGAAAGTGATGTGGTGTAACAATAATGCCAAGCAGTGATTTTTTGGACTAGTCTGTGGCACAACTTGTATCGCAGAATGCTCGGCTTGCAAAGACATATGCGTGGTGTGGTGATCGATATTGATATACCCATCTTTTTTTTTTTTCAAAATATACCACTCTTTTTTGGAAACATGCTGTAGAAATAAGGTGATTCCACTCTAATCAATGAACCTAGTCACTGTTCCTGTCTAGGAACAAAGGATAGTATTGCTACCATAAAATAAAAGGGGGTATTGGGAGTCTCGCTCACTATCTTACTATACTCAGATGTACGATCCGAATCGAATATAAATTAGTCGGGGTAAAACTCCGGATACCGAATGAAGAAGTGGAAAAAAAAAAGGGATTAATCATATAATTGGTCTTTAACAATATGTTTTTGCTCTGCTTTTCATTTTTTTAAAAAAAGCGGTCTTTCTAATACCCAATATCTTGAAGGGGTCCTCTTTTGACATTAGGAATGGTAGTGTTGGGAGTAGTAAGATCAAAATGAATAGTGGACCTCAATCTTTAGTTTAAGATGGCCCGAATATTTCCTTACCCTGGTTTCATCTTGTTGAGAACCGGGAGTCGCCCGAAAACCGGGGAGACAATACGCGAGGCCCAAGTGAGTTCCATATGCGTGACCAGGACACCACTCTGTAACCCAAAACCTCAAGGTATTGGGTACATGGGCCCATTTCACTTATATGTTACTCACTTGGCCTCTTTCTCTCCGATGTGGGATTCACCACTCACACTTACATTCCAACAATCTCCCCCTCAAGTGTGAGACTCTTCCATATCGGACATCATCGGGCCTACTCCCCCCCCTTCAACGGAAACATTTTTGGAAACTTTTCGCAACATCACCAAGAGCCCACTCTGCCATCAAGCCCGTTCCAGGAGCACGCGTCTGCCGATGCTCCAAGAGCTCATTCCATCGGGAGCCACGACTTACAACTTCACTTAGGCCGGGGAAGCAAAGCCACTTAGAAGCATGCGCCTGCCGAAACCACTCTTATCCGGAGCCACGCCTTACAACTCCAACACGAGCTTGGTCCAAGAGCCCAACCGCTCTTCATTCCACGTGGGGGCAGCAGCCACGAGAACATCACCATGTCGCAAACCATTCCGTCCCAGCCGAACCATCGGCTCCGCTACCACGTGTTGAGAACCGGGAGTCGCCCGAAAACCGGGGAGACAATACGCGAGGCCCAAGTGAGTTCCATATGCGTGACCAGGACACCACTCTGTAACCCAAAACCTCAAGGTATTGGGTACATGGGCCCATTTCACTTATATGTTACTCACTTGGCCTCTTTCTCTCCGATGTGGGATTCACCACTCACACTTACATTCCAACACATCTAGTCAAAAGCGCGGGCAATATCCATTTGGGAGATAAGGTAGGATCCGGGATAGTATAAATTGTTAGTTTACAGTACTAGTGTGTTCTCATACTCAATAAGTCTTCCATGTCACAAGGAGGTAAATAATATTGCACTAGCAAAATAACCTCTTTTTGCCTTAAAATTTTGCCACAGTCAGTTACATTTTTTTTTGTTACTCATACATTTAGTAAGAAGTTGGTGCAAGTGATAAGTTATTTTCAAATTGGTTCCTTTCACTCACAAAAATTTCTCAGACTCATCTACCATAATTAGGTGTACAACCTGAATTGGATCAAAATAAATCATATAGTTGCACGACTTGAAATGGATCAAAATGAATAAATATTGGATGAGTAAAAAAAATAAAATAGAAAGCAACACTAGTTTATACATAATAGACCTATAAGTCTTCATGATCACATGTGTTTCCATATTTCATATTGTTAAGATAAGCAGCATTTTAAATTATTTATATAGTTAATATTTTCTCGTATGAGGATAATCTATTCTATTGCTTTTAGGGAAATAGTTTTTAATGAGAGTATAATTTTTTTTTGTCCCATGAATCTTTTTTGTGAATCATTTTCTTTGATATTTTTCGGGTGATTGGTGGTCAAAATAATTAGAATTTCACTAAACTTCCGTTTTGTTCATTGCAGACCACACCTCAAAATTTCTTCACCAAGGAACAGAGTTAGGATTTGGTGTATAGTGTGGTGTACTATACTTCGAAAGTTTTTCTTCATTCTATATAGAAAACGAGTGGAGAAGAAATTAAATTAATGAAAGCAAATGGTAGTAAGCTAAAGAAAAGGAAAGGCGATAGTATATATCTGAGTGTTGGTCATAAAGCAGATGACTAGGGCTAGACCCAGGACTTTTTATAGAGCACACGAAGTTTGTGTAAGCATACGAAAAAAGTTGAGATATATTATAATATTATTAAAATAACTTAAATTCATGTTTATACAATATATATCATGAATAAGATTATCCTCTAGTATAATAAACTACCCCGTTCATAATAAATATTAATTGCTATAATCTGTCTCCTAAAGTTCACATCTTAATCAAT
>JAKUCV010007036.1:10790-38708 GCA_028386065.3 Turnera subulata | reverse complement strand
TGTTTTTCAAAGATTTCCAAAATTTGGCAGTAGGAAAATAACATCGATGTTGGCATCCTAAACATCGATGTTCTTGTGACCGTTGGTCAAAACATCGATGTTTACAATCCAACATCGATGTTCATGAAAACTGTCTTTGAAACATAATTTTGCCGAAGCCAAAAAACATCGATGTTGGACAACACAACATCGATGTTTCGCAAAACATCGATGTTTCATTTTCCAACATCGATGTTCTGGCATAGACCCCTTTCCATCATATTTTTGCGAAGCCAAAAAACATCGATGTTGAATTGAAGAACATCGATGTTGAGTATGGAAACATCAATGTTCTAAAATGCAACATCGATGTTCTACTAGCCGTTGGAACAATTATTTAAAAATGTTGGCTAAAACATCGATGTTTAGATACAAAACATCGATGTTCTGCCGTTGTAGCAGACAACTTTTCAGCACCCACTATGTTTTGTTTAAGGCTGTTTTTGGGTGGATTTCAAACGACTCTATAACTTTTCAGAGCTACAAATTGAGCATTTTTGGCTATGTTTCAAAGCTAATCAACTCTCAACATTCAAGCATTCATTCCATACATTCATCAAAATCTTTATTGAGCCAATATCCTATTGAGGATTTGAGAGTTGCCTTTTAGAGCTTCATTTGTACACTCATACCTACTCTTTGAGAGAGACCTCTTGTTTGAGTGATTATTGTGTTGTTATACACCTTGAGGGAGGTTAGTTCCCTTGGTTAGGTTCATAAGAAGAGGGGTATATCTTCTTGTGTGAGAAGTCTTGAAGTGAGGTATCTTCAAGCAAGAGAGCTGAAGTTCATGTGACTTGAACTTTCAGGTTTAGGATTTTTGTGACTAGAATTCCTAGGTTGTAACGGTTTGTTAAGCACCCGTAAGCTTAACGTAGATAGTGAAATCTTCAAGTGAGACTTGAAGGGCTGGATTAGCCACACTAGTAGAGTGTGTGTGAACCAGGATAAATTGCTTGTCCTTCATTCTTTCAATTCCGCACTTCATCTCCTGCAAAGTTTTTAATTTTCGGTCATAAGCTATTCACCCCCCTCTAGCTTAAGTCTATTGTTCCTAACAATAAGCAATCGAGATATTACAATTATCCACTCGCACCTTCTTAGGATAAACAATAGCACCTTGCTTTGGCAAAAACTACCAATTGTTGATCTTAAGCTTGATGAGTACTTATCATGGAAGGCAACTAAGAACTTAATATTTCATCAATATATTATTCCATACATTATATGCAAGTTCTTGATGAATCATACATTGGTGTTTGTAAATTTGGAAAACCAAAATTACATGTGAACATCGATGTTCAACTTGTAACATCGATGTTGTGAGAATCTGATTCTCTCCAACTACTTGGCAGTAGCTCAATAACATCGATGTTCAACTCTTAAACATCGATGTTGTTGAGATTCTTGAACTCCAAACTTTTTGGCAGTAGCTCAATAACATCGATGTTGCACTTTCAAACATCGATGTTGTTGAGATTCTGAAAGTTCAAGATTTTGGCAGTACTCAGTATTTCGGCCATATCCAGAGCTGTAGAGCTCGGATTTGTGCAAACTTGGTGTCCCTGGAAAGCTAAGAAGTAGGGCTACAACTTTACTGTTCAGGCTAGACACCAATTCGGCCTCCTTCTGCCCCGAATTCGCAGTTGAAGTTACTGGGTTCCACAACATCGATGTTGAACACTTCAACATCGATGTTTGGAGATTGCGAATCTGCAAAACATCGATGTTGACACTCAAACATCGATGTTGGAGGTTGCCGAACCCTCAAAACATCGATGTTGACCATCAAACATCGATGTTTGAACTTCTGGAACTCAAGAACATCGATGTTGGACTCTACAACATCGATGTTATTTGAGTTCTGGAACTTCAAATCAATTTTGGCCGAGCTCAAATAACATCGATGTTTAACTCTTAAACATCGATGTTTTGAGAATTTTGCATGAGAACATCGATGTTGGTCACACAACATCGATGTTGTGATGATTCGGCCGAGGCTAACCTTCATCAGAACATCGATGTTTGTCACACAACATCGATGTTATGAAGGTTCTGCCAAGGCTAAACTTCATGCCAACATCGATGTTGGTCTCACCAACATCGATGTTATGGCCTAGCTGTACTAGAACGACAATCGTTCTATACACAAATCGACAATCGATTTTCGTTTTGTCGAACCCCTTCGACTTACTGCCAATAACTCCTTGATTGATATCACATACCAATCAAGTTCATGTTGTCAAAACACTTTTGACACATCCAACAACAACATATATATCACATATACAATTGAAATCAACATATAATGATCATGCTACATCATATACAACATATCATATATATATGCATGAACATATCAACATATGCACATAAATCTAGTTTAGAGCTTGACAAGAGGCTCCGCTACCACTGTAAGTTTCCCTAGAGCTATTATGACACTCATAATAAGCACAATATGCAGCGGAAACAAGGAAACTTAACCAAGAACCAAGTGAAGCATGCATAAACGGTATAACAAAATTTTCGTACCTGTAGTATTAGGATCTTTCACCTAAATGCTGGACAGAATCAGCAAGAGCAAGACAACGGCCTGGCTCCTCTACGGTATCCACACGAACCGTGACCGGCTTGGAATCATCACACGAGTCAAGCCTCGAGCTCCCCCGGACTGATGTGCTAGCAAGAGTAAACTGGGAGCAACAACTTTGTGGTGTTTGTGTGTATGGTTATCTTCTTTTTTTCACAAAGAATGAAGAAGAGGTGTGTAGGTGTTTTCTTTGAATTTGCAGAAGCATAAACGCGAGAATGGGGAGGGAATGATCTGATCATTACACACTAAACCCACTCAACAAAAGCCTTGGCCTAATGGCAAACATGGTAGACCAAAAGTAGCATTATGATAATGCATCCATATAATCATGTTACCCACTAAAAGCCAAAACACACCAACTCATCACAGCACTTAAAGGGGCTCAATTATGCTGACATTCAGCAAACCAACCACCCAAAAGCGACCTTGGTTCAACCATGGTCCAACCACGGTCCAACCACCTGCTCGAATCAACGGTTCTATGTGCGTGACCCTGTAGGCACTTGTAACGTCCGGCAATAATTGTAAAAACTCATTTTACAATTATAAGCAAAGAGCGGCGTCTAGCAACACATCATTGCTACCTAAACGACAAGATCAGTACTGATTCTCTATGCCTCGGAACATGTCATCGTCCTTTCGTCCCATTATCTAGATCAAATACGAGACATGGAATATGTCAATCTTATATATGTTTAATCTATATTTCTTGATCCCCGAGTTAACTGTATAAAACGGATACCCGTGATATCACCATATCACCCAATCCGAGCATGGCCATGCATTTAACAGTTCAACTCTATCAAGAAAACATATGATAATATACCCGTTATATGGGTCGAACGAATCCCATCTTGATCAATCAAAACCCACTACATACTCGTCATATACCCAATGATTACCCTTATGTTCACCCAGTTACGGGTGACTAGGAATAATATCAAAGCACATGATTTATATGTTGGATACCTTGACGATCTCAGATCGGAGGACAATACATCTATAAGAAACACTAATGACATACATATAACGTTCCATGTAGTGTTCTTATGTGGGTCGGTCCAATCCACAAGTTCTCCAACTTGTACCCGTATGTAGAATTCATATCACATATGCAATTCTCAATATACGCTAGTCTTAATTTATTATTACAACCCATCCGTAATAATAATCGACTAGGGACATTTAAGAATATGAAATATTCTAGGGTTATAAGTATGTGCAAGCGTTTATCTCATAAACGATACTTATTGGAATAACCTTAATGTGTATACATGACAACAAATAATCATCCATGATTGGCTTTTGGGCATATTACACTAACATACTTACCACGTGGCAATTAAATTATCACCATTCAAAACCAAATCACAGGGATCAACATCCCTAACCCAAATGCCGGGATAAACATCCCTATCCAAAACCAAGAATCGACATCCTTATCTCAAATTATTAATTAATCCATTATTCTTATGGCCAAAGACACGAAAATAAATATCCAAAACTCAACGCGGGGATAAACATCCCAAAAACCAATCAAAGCACCGGGATAAACATCCCGAAACAAACCACAACAAATACATCAATCAACAGTACAATAATCATAAAACACAATAACCGAGTAATACAGGCACATATTGAAGGAAATCCATCCTCACCTTGGCCGATTACTCAACTCCGGAGACAATGATCGGTCCCAAGCCGGCTCCTCAGGAAACTGCCCGATATCAAAACCTATACAACAAAACAATATACTCACATGAATGCACATAATCGGTATACTATGATGCCAATACTGCGAAATATACCCATCCCGGTTCATATCCTTTATTATCATCTTTTACTGAGAATATTATACCGTACGTATATCCGAATATAATTTTGGTACCATACTTTAATTAAAACTCTCCTTTAAATATTTTTTTATAGAATAATTATAATTTGTCTCCAAAAATAATAATAATATAATTTTCCTAGAAATTATAACATATATATATATATATATTTCCTAAAATTATTTCTATAAAATATATTTTTTGCCAAAATATAATTACCAAATATTATCATCTTTAGAAAACCATATTTCCAGAAAAATTAATCATACAAACTTATTTTCTGAAAATAAATACAAATTTATAAATATACATATATATATTTCCCAAATTATTCCCGTATGCATAAATATTAATTATTTTCCATATCTCAGATTTTTCCAAAATATTTCCATAATTTAATTTTCCAATATAACCACATTATTTATGTATGTCAGATTTTATTTTATTATTATTATTTTTTTTAATCTTGGACTGGGCCGTCTGTGCCGTGAACAGTGCTGTCCAGCCCACTACATGGAGCCCAGACAGGCCCACGCAGCAGGCCCAGCGCACAGTAGCCCAACAGAGCCACCAGCCCAACCCAAGTTCAAGTCCAAGCGCAAACCCAACATCCAAAACCTAAACCCAAGCCCATAACCAATCAAGCCCAACATCAACCCTATCTAAACCCCGGGTCAACCCGACCCGCATTGACAACCCATCCGGGTCGTCTCCACAATCGGGTCTGCAGCTCACCTCGGTGGACGGCGCGACGTGCGAGGTGGGGGCTGAGAGGAGGCGACGGCGCACACAAGGCGAGGCGGCACAAGACGGCATTGGCGAGGCGGTGCGAGGAGGAATCGGGCGGCGAACTCAAGGTGGCGGTTGGTGGATCTGCAGGCGAGGGTCGATGCGAAGAGGAGGCACGGGCAAGGTGGTTGATGAGCGGTGACGGCTTGCAGGAGGCGACAGCTCGGAAGCAGCGGCAGGAGAGGAGGGTGGCGGCTGGTCGTGGCTGCGGCGACGTGCAGGCGTGGAGGTTCGGGTGGTTGGCGGCGGCAGCCCCTCTCCCCCTTTTCTTTTTTTTTTCCGTTTCTTTTGTTTTAAAACTTATTTCTCTCTTTTTCTTTTATGTTTTCTTCTTCTTCTCTTTTTTATTTCTCTTCTTTTTTTTTCCTTTCTTCTTTCATTTTTTTTTTCTCCCTCTCTTTCTTTTTTTTCTCTTTTCTTCTTTTTTTTTTTCTCTTCCTCTCTTCTTCTTTTTTTTTTTCTCTTCCTCTCTTCTTCCTTCCCCCTTCTTCTGCCTGTTTTTTTTAAAAGCTTGTGATTGAACTGTTCAACCTGTGAACGTTCAATAATGCAGCTTGTCTACATTATGGAGCGAGTCCGGTCTGGACCAGAAAATAACTGATACCCCCTTAGTTATTTTCCGGTGTGATTTTCCGAAGATTCCGGGACCCGAAAAATCCACAGAAAAATCTCGAGCGCGGAAAAAGCCTCGGTTACAAAAAACGACGCTCGATTTACCTTGAATTAATTACCCAATATTAATTCATTCGGTAAATCACTGTAAAAAGACTTTTACAGTCTCGGTAAAAATCCAAATTTTTGCCCGGGCTGTTACAACAACACAATCAAAATTATTGGATCACTACAATCGACATCAACACTCAAGTATATAGATAGCTTCACAACCTGAAATACAATGCTAACCTTAATCCACGTTTCAGCCACTACTTCACTGTCCACCTCCACACACATCTTCTCCTCGTTCCAGCCGAAACCACTTCTGTTACACATCTCGGAACATGCCATGTACTTGTCTTTCAGAGCCCTAATCTTGTTCCTTATATGCTCCTCAGTCATTAATGCAATGCGCTCGACGGACATATGATTAATCAACTTGGATTTGATCAATTTATAAGTACCACTCTTGAAGGATCCGGCATCAACCTTCAAACCTACCACAACAATGTCTTGCAACACAATGATCAAACCATTGACATCTTCTTGCTGCCAAAAAAAGCGCGGCTTAGTGGTCACCGGCATCTTCCCTTTCCCCTTCACTTTCCCCTTTTGGTCCCCGACTCCTTCCTTCACTTCCACAATCTCAACTTCATCCTGCTATGGCTCCATTCCAATTTTCTTAGCCAATATCACCGCCCTTAATACTTGATGAACATGGCTACTCACAGTCTCTCCAGACCTTTTGAACAAGGATTGTGAAGGCCTATTCTTCTCATGGTGGGCTAGAATTTTTAAGAACATTGCAACTTTCTCCTCCAAACTCACACTACTGGTTTCAGTCAACCCTCCCCTTGTTTTGAGGACTGCACACAACTTTGCAAATGTGTCTCTGTCCATTCTTAAATTCCAAACGCAGTACTGGTCATTGGCTTTAGTAAACTCATCTACTTTGTCTCTCCTAGTTTCTAAGGTGACCATTGTCCTATCATATAAATCTTCCTTCTCCAAACAATTGTTCCCATAACATCCAATCCTACAATTGTTTCATTATTTGGCATAAAAATAAAGGTTAGAGTGAAAACTAACCTTGAGAATCCAAATAGATGCTTCGAGTGCAAAGAGGAACAACTTCAGCTCCTGGCCTTGCAAAAAAATAACATTCATTATCATTAGCTCCCAAGGCTAGTCAAGGAAAGAGAAGAATCCCATGATGATGTTGAAAGCAGGAAAACAGCAGAATCTCATTCTCTCTGAACATCGATGTTCACTGTTCAAACATCGATGTTCTACTATTACTTATCTTAAATTGTTTTGGCAAAAGCTTGAAAACACCGATGTTCTCCGTTAAAACATCGATGTTCTCCGTTAAAACATCGATGTTCTGTTAATTGTTGTTTTGAACTACTTTGGCAGAACTAAAAAAACATCGATGTTCTTTCAACGAAAGCATTTCAACTATGCAATAGTAACACATCAGGTGAAGGCAATCCACTTCAGTACTTCTATAATTACGACCATTATATTGAAGACAAGCAGACTTATTACTGTAACCAATAGTAGTAACGAACGCAAAAAACAGTGATAACCAACAGCAGCAACCAAAATCTCTAGTCTGATAATCATGCTTTATCAATCAACACATACATTCTCCACACCGAGACATCCAGTAACAAGTTAGAAAGCTAGGGTTGATACAAACCACTAAAACCATCAAACGAGGAGGGAAATTAGTTTTTACCTTGAGGAATGGAGATGACCAACCCCATCGAGCCCTCAAACTTCAATCACCTTCAGTTCACCTACACAACTGAAATGGATGGTGAATTAGTGATGAATCGAACTTAAACATACGAAAGCAAAGATTATAAGGCAGTATTATAACCCAATTGCATCATCAATTTGAAAATTGAAAATTAGGGTTATTGGGGTTTGATTTGGGGGTTTTTGATTTTAACAAAGTTTGGCTGAGACGGGGAGAAGAAGAAGCGAGGAAGAAGAGTAGGAGAAGATAAGAAGTGAAATGGGGAGAAGATTCACTCAAAACACGCATCTGATGTCCATGAAACGGGGAGGAGAAGAGAAGAGAAGAAGAAGAATGGAGAGGAAGAGCGACACACCTGGGAGGAGGAAGAGAGAGGGTGTCGGGCTCGAGTCAGCTACTGTTCAAAGTGAAAAAATGCTTTTATACAAGCAGGGGTAAAATGGTATTAATGAAATTTGGGCAGGGACACGCCCGTCATACTTTTTCTATCCCTATCCCGTGTTTTCAATCCCGGCTCTAGAGGATGAGTTGAAAATCCAGGTTTGCGGGATTCGATCACAACCCATTCCCGACCCCGCCCTAAAAAAAACTACAGCCAAACGCCGAGTTCCGGATCAATCCCTATCCCGCGCGCCCCAAACCCGCGATCCAAACGGGCACTAAGAGAGGTATGTAGGAATAAGGAGAGGGGTTTATGTTGGGAGATCAAAAGTAAGAATTGTATGTATAAGGCGTATTTATATGTAAAAATTAGAGGATAAAAACAAATATGTTAAATTGGATAATATGAATAAAATCATATGGAATTAGGTAATAAAGATAAAGACAATGAAGGTAGAAAGGTAGATAGAAAAATCCACATGAAAGTTAGGTGTATGGTAAAATATTTTACCAAGGGTTTATGAAGTGGGAAGTGACTTTGCAAATAAGTTTGCCAGGTTGTTAGTTGAGTGAATTTGATGTATCTTTCCCTCAATTGAGCAATGCAGGCAACTCTATCTTCATAAATTGTTGTTGGAATATTTTTCTCACTATCTAATCTGCATCAATCTCGAACATGTTGCGTCATCGATCGTAGCCAAACACATTATCCACTGCTTCATGTATGATCATAATTTATGTATCATTTGATGAAGTGGCAACGTACTTTACTTTGTAGATCCGCATGATGT
This sequence comes from Turnera subulata, assembly GCA_028386065.3. NCBI lineage: Eukaryota > Viridiplantae > Streptophyta > Magnoliopsida > Malpighiales > Passifloraceae > Turnera > Turnera subulata. Next base: position 29,861 of record JAKUCV010007036.1, on the reverse strand, counting down.
AGTAGTTCCTCCATATATAAAGAAGTAGCATGTATGTGCCTGTGTTTCATGTGGATCAAAATAACCAAAGCCAACTATATTCTCCTTTGGATTTTACAAGATTAAAATAATCCCATATCCATTATACCCCAAGATAATGGAATATGTATTTATATATTTCACTTTATTCTAATATAGATACGTTAGAGCAAAGCTATATCTTGCTAATAAGTTTACAACAAAAGCTTCAGGCTTTATGTTACTAGTAAGATAAATTGTACTACAATACTTCAGGACCAATCTAGAAAAATCATGCCATTGCTGATTCACCCACACAACGATACATGCTATTATGCTAGTTAAATGTAAATAGTTAAAGGGTCAATTACATTTTGACTATCTGAACTTTTAATCAAACGGATTTAACTACCTGAATTTGAAAAAAAAATGAGATAGAGGTATCACGAATTTTGTTTTTGTAAGATTTAACCATCTGAACTAAAAAAATCGGGATAGAGGAAACCCGAACTTGGTTTTTGTAAGATTTAACCTCCTCCATCCATAATTCCACAATTCTATTAACTGAATCCCATTGTGATAAAATATTTTTTTATTAATTTTAATAAGGACATATTTCTCTCCATATTTTCTTTCCACTTGGACTTCTTCTACTTCAGTTCCATAAATGGAGAGGAAGATACTATAGTCGAAGGAGCTCTAAAGCCAGAAACAATGGGTTTTAAAAGTTCTCGTTGAACCTTCCTCTTGTATGGCAATTAAACAAAAATACATATTTTAAGAAAAACACATCAGCAACGAATTTAGTTTTATCAACAAATAAAAACGAAATAAACAACAGAAAATTTTATTTTCGTTACTCACATTAACAGTACTAGATGGAGGTGGTTAAATATTTGATGGAGTGGGTTAAATCTTACAAAAATACAGTTCGAAGTACCTCTATCCCGGTTTTTTTAGTTAATGTAGTTAAATATTACAAAGACAAAGTTCGAGATACCTCTATCCCATTTTTTTAGTCCAGGTAGTTAAATCCGTTTGACCAAAAGTTCAGGTGGTCAAAAAAATATTTAACCCATATAGTTAAATTCTAAAACTTTTAAAATATTTCTAACAAGAGAAATTGTAAAATTATCTTTGTTTTGATGGTTCAAATATGATGACAAAGTTATCCATATGTACTTGCTATAATTTTATACAATATTGTCAATCAGGTTATCAAGTTTTTTTTTTGGTCGAAATCAGGTTATCAAGTTTCATGTAATTAATTTAGTAGAACTACATGAGGTATTGGACCAATCCAATTTAACAGGACGTGATTATGTTTAAGTTGGGTTTCGTGTTGGGGATTTTGTACTCAATCACAAACCATGCTTTGAGCTTAGGTGGTTATACTCAATTAACTACATAAATTGGTGTCAACCCGGCCTTGAACCCAAGTCCATATCCCTGATAAAGATCATTCCCTGTAATTAATAATATGTCGAGCTGACCATGTATGGGTAGAAATCTGGAATTGTCATCATTTTATTGTGATGTTGATATTTTGGAATCATCTATAACCAAATCAAAGTCTATTGAATTAGATACTGAAATGAACTGCAGTCTGCAGTGGCAAGATTTTTCTTACACATCATCGGCGCTCCACTCCAGCATGCTTACTTGGCTAATTATTATACACCAATTGTTGGTACACTCTGTTTTTTTTATCAGAAATTGTTGGTACACTATCTACCATAACTCTGTTTGGAGTACTGCAATCCTATGAATTTGCTTTCTCTGTCACCGTCAGATTGCAACCGGATCGAAGGATATCCACAAGTTTAGTAGGGGAAAAAAAAGATGAGTCTCCTTTCCTGAAACATCCATAAGTTTGCAATATTTGGATTTCTTTTTTTATAAAACAAATGAAATTAAAAAAGATGGGAAGAAAACAGCTATCGGTGGAATGCCCGACCGAGGGATTAGCAAATAAATATAACGTGGAATTAGACAAAAAAAAAAAGTTAATTAACCAAAAGAGAAAGATGATTAAATAATTTCACCAAACAAAGATTAACAGTAATAACATATATATATAGCCCCAGAAACTTGTAGAAAATGAATACAGTGGCATGTATATATATATTGATGTACTAATTAATTTTAATTAGTTTTTGAGAAAGGAGACAAAAATTTCCATCAACTCTGCTGCTTTCTCGGAACTGGGATCTTTGATATGGAAGCTATGCCCTACTTTGGGTTGGTCGATGAGTTGAACACTACCTTTCCATCCACTCTCCTTCAACCTCTCATAATAATTCGTCCCACAAGCCTTCAAGTAGTCTTCTCCTCCAACAAAAATCAACACTTTCTGGCACCCAAGCCTTGCTAGATCCTCCATGGCAGGCTTCAGCCTAGGGTCTTCCGATCCACCAATATTACCAGGGCACATATACAGCCACATATCGTCCTTGTCAACCCCACCAAAGAATGGATGCACCATTACCATCCCTTCCACCTTCACCCTCCCGCTGGCCAACCCCCCCACCGACCCGAGAAGAGCCGCCAGGGTGTGGCAGATGTTCCCTCCTGCACTGTTCCCCGCGATGAAAACTTTGCTAAAATCTGCATGATCATTTAGCCATGCCTCGGCTCCATTGCCGTCCACATGAGAAGCCATCCACTGGAGCCCCGCCCAGGAATCCTCATAGCATGCCGGCAGTGGCCGGCTCGGGAAGAGGCCGTATTCTATGGAGACAACTATGAAGTCAGCCCCGGCGGCGACGCTGCTGCAGAACTTGTGGTACCGCTCCGTGAAGGCGGACCGCATGCAGAACCCACCTCCATGCACGTAGAACAAGAGAGGGAATTTGGATCCCTGCTTGAGTTTGGGCAAGAAAATGCGGGCGGAGATTGGAGGTTCTTTTGAGATGATCACGTCTTTGGATCGGACCCCGGTGGCCGGGTTGTCTGACGGCGGGATCTTCTCGTCGTCTTCCTGTAATAATTCGACCCGGCCGTCTTTGAAGACCCGGAAGAAGCGGAACTCCAGGGCAACTTCGTTGTCAGCTGATGGTGCCATTGGAAAAAAAAATAAAGAAAGATGTTACGGTGGGAAACAAAAACTGAGTGTGTTGTTTGTTTGGTGGCTAACTTTGGTCAGGGCAGGCAGAGAAAGGTAAAATACTAAATCCCAGCAAAGCTATTTTTGAATGTAGAAGAGATATGGTATGGATGGCTGAAGGGGTTATAACAATTCAATAGCTCGCCACGTTTGGAACATGCTTGCTACTATCATTCCTGTGTGGAAAGAGTGGAAAATTTATGGAGACTGATTTACTAGGTCATTAATGATCCATTTCATCAAAAATTATAGACATACTTAATATGTGCCAAAACTTTAGGTATAATTAATGTGTACAAATTTGTATGCACATATATTATTATAAACCATGACTCTAACTAACCTAATTTTTTTTTATAACTATAGCACTAACCTAGTTGATATATATAGGACATCTACACGAGCCACTTATGATTTACATGGTGTTTGTGTTAGTTGTTGTTTGGGACAAAAACACTCATTCTAAATTTCTAAGGTACCTTTCCTTAAATCATTTTCGAACATGACTTACATGTGAATTTCCACTTTTTTTGTCAAAAAAAAATCTGTTGCAAGTCGAATTTATAAATCAACAATCAATACAATTTTCTATTGTTTTTGTGAAACATAGAATTCGATACATTTATCCAGTTGATATGGGTCCGAATGTGTGAAAATGTGTGCATCTTTTTGATAACAAGTACTAGTTGAGTGATAATACATTTTGGATTCGGAATGCATTTGCATTATAGCTTATGAAACGCAAAAACGAATTATCCATTCTCAGTGCTTTATTGGAGCAAAATAAGCCAATTTTTTTTTTAAAAAAAAACAATTTTAATCTATAAAATAACTTTCTAAATAATTCTCAAAGAAAAGAAAATAACTTTTTAAATCATATGGGTGTCCCATCATAGAATGACCTCTGATGTAATATTTGAATTATTTTAATTAATGAAGTATCGACCAGTATTTAAAGAAAAAAATCACATCGTAGACAAGGCAACATGGCGGAACACACAAAAGAAAAAATCCAACCAAGCCATAATTCTTAGCTTTGAATTTGAAAAGTGGTTGAAGCTAGACCATCCATAAAAGTTGGCCGACTCTCGTCGGGGCATGCATTCACTTACCACCAATGCTCCTCATTTTCAACCTGAGGTCCTACACGCATTTCGCAATTGTTGGACTTTTCTTTCTTCAATGTTGGTTGAACCCTAGATAATCCTCATCCTGTGTCATAGGTTAATCATTATCTTGCATAGCAGACTTATCAGCTTGCACTCCAAACTATGTTAGAGTTTTAGTATATGTGTACTACTAAACTAAACTATGTAACACACCGTAACCAGTATTTAATAGTGCAGATGGCTACGCAAGAGCCAAGATTTTCAATACAACACATAGCTGGTTGTATTTCTACATGGTAGCGGAGCCAATTGCTTAACCGCTTTCTTTAAGATCCTAAAAGCTTTTTTTTTTTTTTTACTCTAGTTTTCTGTTGTGTACTGATGGCGACAGATCCACCTTCCACCGGTTCTGTTAACTCTGTAACTGGTTCTCAGGTCAACCCTCCTGTTGTTGCTGCAGCTCCTCATCCTACCATTGTTGTGCAGCCCCTCACCAATTTCCACCAATCTGTTTCAATTCAATTGTCCCACCATAACTACGTTTTTTAGAGAGCTCAGATGGAGCCATATCTCGTTGGGCAAAACTCCTCAACCCGAGAAACTGATTTTCCTTCTCCCACTCATCTTGATGCTGCAGGTGCTCCTCAACCCAATCCCGATTATGGGCGTTGGGTCCAACAGGATCAAGCAATCTTGACCAGTATTAACTCGTCTTTGGCCGTTGAGGTCTTTCCTAGTGTCGTTGGGAAGCGCACGTCTAAGGAAGCATGGGATGCTTTGGAGACCTCTCTTGCTTCATCTAATCAGGCTCGTCGGATGGCCATACATTCTGCTTTGCAGCAGATCTCACAACTTCCAGATGAACCAGACATGCAATACCTCAATAGGGCAAAACTCTTGTCAGATGAACTTGCCACCATGACTCCCACAGATTTTCAGATAAGTTCAATTCGAGGCCTGCAGCCTAATCTCAAAATTTTTGCAACTACTGTAACTGCTAGGCCAGAACCACTTTCTTTTGCAGAATTGTAGGGTGCTCTCATGAGCTTTGAATTTCTTCATAGTGATCCTCTTAAGTCCCTTACCCTTGACTCCACCGTTTCTTTTGACAAGCCGAAAGGCCAACTAGTACCATCACCCTCAGCTCATGTTGTCCAGAAGCAAATCTTTCCCTCCTCTCAACGTGGTGGGCGTGGTCGTCGTGGCAGGGGAGGATGTGGTGGCCGAGGCTACTCTCCTCAGTATTATGACAATTGTTCATATCGTTCACAGGACTCTAATCGTCCCAGGTGCCAGATTTGCAATAAGTGGGGTCATACTGCACAAAACTGTTATCAGCGTCATTCCACAACCACTGTCAACACTGCTTCTCAGTCCTATACCCCCTATTCTGCCGATCAGTGGTTCCTAGATACGGGAGCCAATCGTCTTGTAGCTCCAGATCAGCACAATCTCCAACAATATAGTGACTACCCCGAGCATGATATGGTTCAGGTTGGTAATGGACAAGAACTGTCCATCGCAGGTGTAGGTAACTCTTCTTTTTCAACCCCAACTCGTCCTTTACATGTTCATAATATACTACATGTACCTCACATCACCAAGTCTCTTCTTTCAGTACAACAATTTGCCAAAGATAATGCCGTGTTTTTTGAATTTCATCCTGACTTCTTTTTTGTAAAGGATCGAGTCAGCCAACAAACTTTCCGAATTTCATCCTGACTTCTTTTTTGTAAAGGATCGAGTCAGCCAACAAACTTTCCTTACCGGCCGGAGTAACAATGGTCTTTACACATTCAATTCTTACCCTTCCGTTTGTAGACGTCAGCCGCTTTCAGTTTCTCAGGTTGAAGAGGCAAATTGGCATCGGCGACTTGGGCATCCACATCTTCAAGTTCAAAAGACAATCTTTTCCCGTTTTCATCTTCCTGTTGTGACAGATTCTGGTTTTATTTCGTGTTTGTCATGTCCTTTGGGCAAATTAGCTAGGAGTCATTTATCTTTGTCTAATACTCGTTCAACAAAACCTTTGGAATTGATTTTTACGGATGTTTGGGGACCATCCCCGTATTCTAGCATTGATGGCTCTCGTTCTATGTTATATTTTTGGATGATTTCAGCATATACCATTCCAAGAAAATCAGATGTTTATGCTACTTTCTGCAAGTTTCAGGCTCAGGTTGAGCGCTTTTTTGCCACTAAAATCATTAGTGTTCAAAGTGATTGGGGGGGTGAATATCGCTCCTTGTATAAGTGGTTTCAACATTGTGGTATTACTCACAGGGTTCAATGTCCATGAACCCACATACACATGAGCAACAAGGCTCAATAGAGCGCCGTCATCGACACATTATCGAGACAGGCCTGACTTTAATGGCTACAACCAAAGTTCCGACCAAAAAATGGCATTTTGCAATGGAAACAGCCGTGTTTTTGATCAATCGTTTACCCACAAAATTTTTACAAAACAAATCACCCTACGAGGTCCTTTTTCATGTTCTCCAGATTAGATTACAGCTTCTTAAGGGTTCTTAGGTGTTTTTGTTACCCTATTTACGTCCCTACAACAAGCATAAGTTTGATTTCCGATCCTCTCTCTGCGTTTTCCTAGGTTATAGTCCCTTGCATAAGGGATGCAAATGTCTAGATAACTCTACTCAACGTATCTACATTGCTCGTCATGTCAAGTTTTTTGAAAAAGTTTTTCCCTTTACGCAAATACAATCTGCACCACTTCCGTCGCCAACTACAACAAAGTGGGTATTCGTTCCTTTGCATGTCTTCTTTCCAGAGACAGATAAAGTGTCCACTACTACTTCCACTCCACCTCAATCTGATCCACACTTATCTCACACACTAATCTTCACACCGGCGTCCAAATCCACATCAAACACTTCCTCCTCTACTTACCAACATTCTTCGTCTCCTTTATATACTCAACAAACTCCTGTGTCCAACCCATCAAGCCTTATCTCTCGTCGCCAACTGTCGTTTACCGCATCTGGGCTCTCGTTTGATGAGATATCTGCACAAACTCCTCCAGTCATACTCAAACACAAACACCGCCACCTCCAGCCCCACCAACTAGAATGACACTTCGGCCTAACCCTAAGCCTGCCAAATGTTTTTCACCTTCCAATTATACTATCCAGACACATCCTGCACCAACAACCGAACCAACAGGCTTCACATAGGCCAATAAACACAATGTATGGCGCACTGCCATGCAAGAGGAGATTAATACTTTATTACGAAATAATACATGGTCACTGGTTCCATATCATGGCAACATGAATCTGGTTGGGAATAAATGAGTGTATAGGATTAAAAAGCGGGCTAATCGTACTGTGGAACGATACAAGGCGAGACTTGTTGCCAAGGGCTTCCATCAAAGAGAGGGTATAGATTTCCAAGAAATTTTTAGTCCTATTGTAAAACCAACAACTATTCACACAGTGCTCAGCCATGCCGTGTCTTGCAATTGGCAACTTCGTCAACTTGACATTCGGAATGCATTTCTTCATGGGACTTTAGATGAAGAAGTCTACAAGTCTCAATTTCAGGGGTTTCAAGCTCTTGATAAACCAACACACGTGTGCCGTTTGCACAAGTCTTTGTACAGTTTGAAGCAGGCGCCGAGAGCTTGGTACAAGCATCTCAGAGATTTTCTCCTCTCTCTTGGTTTTCATATCTCAAAGTCAGATTCGTCTCTAATGATTTTTCGAAAGAATAAGTGCCCTAGCCTATGTATTGATCTATGTTGATGATATTTTAGTTACAGGCAATCACACCAAGCTCCTCAATGATCTGGTTTATCACTTAAGGGCAGAATTTTCAGAGCGGGATCTTGGTTCGATCAATTATTTTCTGGGCATCCAGTTCACACCAAATGCGGCTGGATTGTTACTCACCCAAAAGAAGTACATTACAGAGCTTCTTTGTAAGGCTGGTATGAAGGATTGTAAAGCTGTGCAGACACCAACTTCAACAAGTAAGAAATTGACGAAGAATGGGGGCACTTTTTTTTTACCCTGCTTTGTATCGTCACTTAGTGGGATCCTTGCAGCATCTTAGTCTCATGAGACTGGATATCATGTATGCTATCAACAAAGTTAGCCAGTTCGGAGGATCATTATCAAGCTGTAAAGCGTATCTTACAGTATCTCAAACAAACGATTAACTATGGGCTGCAGTTGTATCGCAATCATAGTATCAATCTGCAGGTCTATTCGGATGCTGACTGGGGGCGGAAGCATCGATGATGGAAAGTCGATTGGGGGGTATCTTATTTATCTTGGAAAGAGTCTTATTTCGTGGTCCTCCAGAAAACAACACACCGTGGCTCGATCATCTACCGAAGCCGAGTATAAACCAGTTGTCGATGGCTCGGCAGAAGTCCAATGGGTGCAGTCGTTATTGGGTGAGCTCGAAATCTTGCATTCTATACCAAATGTATAGTGTGATAACATTGGAGCCACTTACCTTTGCCATAATTCAATCCAACACACACGCACCAAGCATGTGGCATTGGATTATCCAGAGAGCAAATTGCAGCAAAGAAATTGCAGATCCAATTTGTATGTGGAGAAGACCAGTTAGCAGATGCACTTACCAAACCACTACCAATGAAACGGTTCCAGATGTTACGCTGCAAACTGAACCTTTGTCTAGCACCCGGTTCAGTTTGCAGGGGAGTGTTAGCAGTAGATAATCCTCATCCCATGTCATAGGTTAATCATTATCTTGTATAGCAGGCTTGCACTCCAAACTATGTTGGAGTTCTAGTATATGTGTACTACTAAACTATGTAACAGACTTTAGTAGTGCAGATGGCTACATGGCTACGCAGATAGTGAGCCAAGATTTCCAATACAACACATACCTATCTGGTTGTATTTCTACAAATCCAAGCCCCAATTGGATTGATCATTACAACATTATGTGCGCGGAAGGAGATATAGTCCAAATTCTTTCACCTCAGTTGTCTCCGTAAGGAGGCTGGAGAAGAAAAGTACCTATCTCCTGTTTAAATCCTATTTTTACATGAACAAAGTGCTGGGTTTGAATTAGCTGGCTTATCTTGATTAAAGGAAGGGCGATTCCATTTCAAAACAAAAATTAAAACAACCTACAGTAACATTTAACTAAATATTCTCTTATAGAAATTTCTTAAATTTTTCTCTAACACTATTATTTAATATGTTTTTGATTACGTAAGGGTGTACATCAGTCGTATCAGGATAATTTTGGAATATAAAGTCAAAAACATAATTGTCTTTTATTACTTTCTTTATTCGATCAATCGCGAGTGAAACAGTAATTATAGAAGGCCTGCTTGCGTGATTAGGGAAACCTCCACTCAACCTAAACTTTTATCAAAAAAAAGCTTTGCTTGCGTATAGGTTTCCTAATCCAATCTGGCTCTAAGGAACACCAACCAAACCAGAATAATCCCGATCAAAGACATAACTTGGACCACAAAAATCTAACAAAGTGGCTGGCTCTAGATGGGACATTAACCAACCACACCACCAAGTCTACGACTTACTCTTCAACCACCAAGCTCCTACACGCGCATTAACCCATCTCTTGGATTCGCGGATTACTCTTTTTGGTAGCCATTATTCCTATGAGTAGCCAGTATATCCACTCCCATCATCAAATGGTCAAACATAAGAATTTGGACACCATTGGCAGGTCTCGCTCACTGTGGTTGAAATACTATCTGTTCATCTATAGACTATAGTTGCCACATTTTGATTTATTTTCAACCAATGGCAGGTGTTGCAGGTCGGGATGGATTGGATTATACTCCTCAGCTCAAGTAAGTATGGGCTTGGGCTTCTGAATGGGAGGAAGTGGATCGGTCGTTTTATTTGGACGGCAAGGATTTCTGCGCTTTGTTGTTGTCTCGCTTGCCAGTGAATTTGCAGTCCAATGGGCCCTGCAGCTTACAAGTCCTTTTACAAGGGATGGCATTCCATGGGGAAACATTCCGCATAAATATGGTCTCCGTAGATTTTATTTTTTAAAATTTATGTTCCTATTATTATATAAAATATTTTTTCAAGGAATAAGTGAATTTTTAGTCCCTGTATTGGCTTCCAATTTGAAATGTCAGCACTGTACTAAAATTTGATGGATTTTTGTCCTCGTACTACCCCAAATGTATGGATTTTGGTACTTCCGGCCACCGGCCGATCATCGAGGACACGTGTTAGCATATTATTCGCCCATATTGAAAAGTGGGTCCCACCGGTATGATCTCTTCATACCAAATTCGCATTGAAGTCCTATTATTTGTTGACACGTGTCCTCGAAGTTGGCAAATAACATGCTGACACGTGTCCTCGATGGTCGGGCGGTGGCCAGAAATACCAAAATCCATCAAATTTTAGTACAGTGACATTTCAAGTTGGAGGCCGGTACAAGGACCAAAAATCCACTTATTCCATTTTTTTAACTATAAATTTTTATTAAATAATTCATGTTATAAATATTGGTTTCTATTTTCGTTTATATCAGTGGACGAAGGTGGGACTCGATGGCAGCGAGACCTCTGCTTTTTCAGGAGAGGATCTCAATCCATTATTATATTATGATAATGTTATTATATTTAGATAATAAATATTATGATTATCATTTTATTGTTTTTTTTTCTATACCAGTCGACTTAAATCCGAGACTTCACCCTTCATTTTATTGATTATGCATTTCTCGTTGTATTATTATTATTATTATTATTATTATTATTATTATTATTATTATTATTATTATTATTATTATTATATGTATATTTATAAATTATTTATTAACCCCTCTAAAAATTATACCTAGTTTCGCCATACCTTTTAGGACCACTCATGCTTCCAGTCAACTTTTTGCTATGGTAGTTGAAGGGGCGGGTGATGTTTCAGTTGGCAGTTTTTCTTTTTTCTTTTTTTTTTTCTTAAAAACAAAAATGTTGTTCTCTCTCAGTCAGTATTACTATTCGATTGTACTCTAAATATATAATACCACAGCTTATTTTTTTGCCCCTTCTTCAAGTCTAAGGTGCAAATTAAATCTCTACTCAAACTATTCTAATCATGTATTCAATCAGGTTCGCCTAGTAATTCAACACATAATTGCATATGAGTAATCCTAGATAAACCTGAGAATGCAGATTTATAAATGAATAAGAAAATGCTATGTTTGTAAAACTCTTTTAGTAAGAAACTTTTTGCATCCTTAGCATTATTCTTTTTAAAAAGCTGCAGGATAAAAAAAAAAAAAGGTAATTTACTTCTTTCTTTTGTTGAAAATTTTGATTATAAGGAAAAAAAATTATAAAAAGAAATGAGCATATGATTATGCTAAATTTCACAAAAAAGATCCCAAACAGGAGCAATTTCTATAAACAGAAAATTGGGTAAGTGGATACACACACCTATATGACCGACCACACACAAAAAAGGGGGGAAAGAACGACATATGCGAACCTGGACTAAGGGTGTCCGATGGGGACTCTGGTCCTGATGTGCTTTTGTTCTCACCGGAGCTTCCCATGAATCCTGGCCGAGAAGCAAGTGCCCGGCGGCTGCTGTAGGAGCCCACCTGGGTCTTGTGCAGCAGAGGCAATTGGTGGTGGGTCGTTTTTAGACTTGGGTTCTGATGAGTTTGTGGCTTAGAATTGAGAAGAAGATGTGAGAGGAACAAATATTTGTGTGTATAGGGGGCACAAATCCTGGTTTCTGCTTTGAGTTCACGCATCGTGGGTTGCAGAATCTGCCTTTTTAGTTGGCTCAAACAACGGAACCCACTTGCCTTCATTGTTCTTGTTGGTGGGTTTTTGGTTAAGTTTCCTTTCCCCTCCCTCTGGTCTTCTTTTTGTGTTGGTGGGATAAAATTTATGGTTGGAGTATAGTAATTGCAGCACTCCCGTGCGGGTGTTTCCACAAATATTAATGTCTCATTTCAGATTAGAAATGATTTCATTTTGCCAAGCTTTTACAATTTTTTGGGGCAAAAAATGTGCTAATAGAAATTAATCCCGATCATCACATATGCAAATCCTTTTGCATCAGATTTTTAGAGCTAGGGATTTGCATCAGATTTTTAGAGCTAGGGACATGCGGATATAATTTTGTTATCTTTTCAGGATGCGAACAATAATGATGGCTGTATTAGCAAAACAGATTGTTAATAAGCATCTCTAAACTTCTTTCTAAAGTACCTAATCTATATTAATCTTTTATTTAGGGAAGCACAATCTTTGACTTCATTGTCTATTTACTATCCATAAACTCAAATTTGAGTGGTTAATGATTAGCAATTCTAAGTTTGATTTTTTTTAGGCATAAAGACGTTACAAAAAGGAAGTGGAATGGAATTTACACTTGTAATCAAAATGGTATTAGTCTATTATCGTCACTAAAATTTTATTTTTATTTATTTTAAATTTTTTTTAAAAAAAATATGCAAGATATATTTCAAAACCAATCATCAATATATACATTTCCCAGTCGTGCTTTTAATCATTGTTGAAGATCGCAATGATAAAAATACAATTCTTTGGAACGAAATTCTAGGGGCGATATATGCATTTCCCCAATTTATAATTACACCCCACTTTTTTTTTTCCCTACAAAATGACAGATGTTCGTTATCATCCTTGATGATTGACTAACACTTTTCACAGTGTGGTTCTTTTACAAAATTAAATTTTCATTTACTACTCATTTGTTTTATTTTTATTAAATCATCTTTTAATCATTTTTTACTTGATACATTACATTTAGGACCATATAATTAATAATTAATTGTGAGTAATACACTTAGGCATGTTAATTTGAAGATAACAAGCTTTAAAGTTATCATCTAATTTATTAAAGATATATTATTCATAAGTATATAAGTTATGAGTTATTTTTCTATAAAAAAAAGTTGTAAAGTATTGTACAAAAATTTATTACGTAAAATAAAAACAACTTCGCTTCTTGTAGCTTTAACTCTTGGCGAAGTTAGAAAAATATAAGGAAAAAAAGAATAATGTCTTTCTGCCTCGAGTTTTAGGGTCTGTTTTGGAAAACAGGTTTCTCTGTTCTCATCATCTTCAAAAAGCGAAAACCTTGTTTGGAAATGTAGTTTTAAGGTTTGTTTTTTAAAAATAATTTCCCCATATTTGTTTCCAAGAACAAAAATTTGGAAACAACTTAACGAAGTTTTCATTATTTTCAAAAACAATATGGCAGCAATTTGATATATATCAATAATTCTTTTTTTATTTCCCCTCAAACACTTTCGGGACTTGTCAATATTTTCAAGGATTCCTCTTTCTCCTTCGCAATTTCTTTCTTCCATCACCACTGAGATCCCTTTTTCCAGATCCAAAATCCTCTTTTTTTCAAGTGTGATGAAGCCAAGATCTTCGCGACATACATAAGACTTGACGACGACGGTGAGCCCTTTCTGCTCAAGGAGGTCAGTGAGGGTGTTGCTTTCGGGTGTCATAAGGAGGAAGTGGGGGAGAAATTGAGGGACATGGAGGGTAGCAGGTTTGCTTGATGTGGTGGTTGGTGGTTTTTGAAGACAAGTCAGCGCCTGGTAGCGCAATGGCAACAAGCCTCTGCATTGACCAAGGTCCCTTTGTTCAATCCAAGGTTAGAGAAATTTGGGTAGCATAGGGCTGTACATCAAAAAAAAAAAAAAAAGGTGGAGTGCGATTAAGAACTGTTAACTGTTGGAGGGGGATATCTCTCTTGGTGATATATTGGTTTGGAGAAAATAATTTTCCAAAATTTCCAAAACACCAGCATAGCATATAAGTGAAATGGCATGGCATGCTCCATTACTGTTAACAGGCTTAACATAACCGTAAGAAGATTACCCTTTCCTGTTTTATTTTTTTTCCTTACAAACATGAAAAGCAACAGTATCGACCCTCATAGTCATGAACAGTAAATTATCATGGAAAATACTACCAAATGCACAACCACAAACTATAGTGAGCGCAAAGATATACACCTCGCCCAACTTACTTAAAGGTAAGTTGACAAAATTCTGCCCCCGAACACCATGTGCAGTGCAATATAGCGCCCACCTCGAGTGCTTTTTTCCTTAGTTATTATGCCTTAGTGGGGACAATGATGGCCAAGAAACTAGCAATGGCTAAGCGGAATGTGTAGGGAAGAGAACAAAAGAAAATGAGCATAATCACTAGGGCACACTAGAGATGGAAGGTATTGGCAAACCCTAGAAAACCTTTGGACAAAAAAAAATAAACAAAACAAGCATAGCCCTAGAAAAGCTTCCAAAGAGATCTAAAAGTAATCAAATTTGGGGGAGTCGCACCAATAAGAATATGAAAGCCAGGGGACAATAGCAAAACTACCAAAATCAAAGGTTTTTTTTTTGAACAACAGGAAGAAATTTTATTTATTAAGAACCACGATTACATAATAAACGAAAATATTACAAAGAATAAAAGGCAAAATACACAATACAACAAACCATGCTGCAATCCATGGTAGAAATCCCGAGCTGTAGGCCGTATGACCTGGTTGACGCTGCAAAAGCAGTTGAGATGGCAACCGTTGCGCTCGATACATAGTCCTGAATGGAGTATTGAGGACATGTTCAGATCCATAGAGAACAAGCCAAGGTCCGCCCTTGGGAGTAAACACTTCACAAAAAAACACCAAACTTCACACAACAATACAGATCCACGGTAAAGAGTCCCAAAAAACTCTTCTGTGTGGATAAAATTCCCATCTAGGGGTAGAGATCCTCAAAAAGAGGCACAATATCCCAATCCAAATCTAAAATGAGGGAGTAGATCTGGATGGGCACAATTATTCATCCTAACAAGGAGACACAAACAGTGAGAGCAAGAAAGAAAAGGAAACAGAAAAAGAAAAGAGATGAAGGGGCTTACCGTCAGGCTGAGGAGCACCAACGGCAGCCCCTGGTTTTGGAAAGCAGAGAGGTTTTTGCTTGAGAGAGAGAAGAAAGAGAGAGTGACTGTAGGTTGTAGCCACACTATGATATATATATAGCAGCAAATTCTCAAAACTTATCAAAAGAGGTAGAGCTAGGCAGAAATGATAAAATAAACAAAGACACCAAGAAGCAAAACTTTATGACGAAAACTGAAGTAATCGCCTCTATTATGGCTTGGGGTAGGCCTATCTCGTCATGAAAGGCAATTGTAATCAAATTTTAACAAGATAAGCCATTAACTAAACTGATAAGTTAACTTCCTGTTAATAAAGAGTGCTGCGAATACTCCCAAGCACAAACCATCAGTTCTCAGTGTTGCAGATGGCCACAAATACCAGACTACACTTATCAAAAACAAAAACAAAAGACAACCAGACCACCACTTAAGTGTATGAAATCTACAACTGTAATTCAACACATAATAGATACAGTGTTAAGAGATCATACAGAAAACTTGAGAAAACCAGGAAGTCCATTGCCAGTGACTTGGGATGGAGACAAAATGCTTCAACAAGGAGGAATGGAGAAATTGTTATACATCAGAGAGTCCACATAAAAAGCATGACTCAACAATAAATGCCCAAATCATCCAAGAAACATCTTATATCAGCTTCTTCGCTTAACAACGTAAGATAACCCCTCTATCAAAATATATGGAGCAATTCGGATTCCACAAGAAATCGAAAGCGCCAACAATAGTAAACATCAAAGCATGACACATGTAAACCACAATTCGGCTTAAAAAAACAGAAAAGATCAGCCAAATGAAAGCCCCCTAACAAAATTGAAACAGCTTTTCTATGCTTTTTGTTTTCCTCCTTCAAAGGTCAATAATATGCTAACCTCCAAATCACTTCCGCCTTGCGCAGTAAAGGTACACCAAAGTAGCAGCAACAACAACGGCACCAGCAGAGCCAACAGCCACCACCGGCAACTGCCCCCTCTTAAGCTCCTTCTTCTCTCTGGTATCAATCTCGATCCCATTAATAACCTCCACAGTCTTCTCCTTCAATCCAGCAATCACACTCTGTGCTGCCTCCGTCTGCTTCTTCAACTCCTCCATGCTCCCCTCCGTCGCCCTCACAATCTCCTCCAACTCCTCAATCCTCCTCTTGTACCCGCTCAGCTCTTTATCCTTATCTCCATTCTTCTCCCTCAGCTCGTCCTCAACCCTAAGCCTCTTACTCTTCTCCTCGGACTCCTTCATCTCCAGAACACCAAGCTTCCTCTCCAATTCCCTCACTTTCTTGTCCGTCTCGGCTTTCTCCTTCTTGATCTCCTCCAATTTCCCATCCTTCTCCGCCAACGCCTTCTTCAACCCCGCTGCCTCCGCGCTCGCTTCCTGGCCGTCGCTCATGGCCGAAATCAGGTCGTGTTGGAGCCTGGCGACCTGCGTTTCCAGCTCGGCGGCCCTCGCGCTCACCACATCCATCACTCTCTTTATCTCCTCCGAACTCTCCACATCCCTTTCCAAGGACTCAAGCCTGAGCCTCATCTCCTCCTCTTCCGATCTCAGGAACTCGATCTCCGCCGTCAGTTTTGCCACCTGATCTCCAGCTTCTTTGTTCTCTCTGACCAGCGACAGCTTCTCCTGCTCCAGGGCTTCGATCCTCTGCCTCAGCTTAGTCTCGTTCTCGCCTTGATCAGGATCGTAGAAGTCCTCTGCGGTCTGCTCCTCCGACGTCTGATGATCCTCCTTCTCCGCCTCCGCGACGCCGTTTGTGGTTACGGTATCGTCGGCCATTTGTAGTCACTAATAATTCCCTGAGAGAACAACAAAAAGGAGAAAAAACAACAGGAGCGATGAAGAAAATCGAGAATCCGTATACGGAGCAGCGAAGAGAAAACTGCGATTGCTGTTTGGTTGCCGAGAAACTAAAAGATAGGATTTACCTTTTTTCTTTTTTCCTTATCTTCTTCTTGTTTTCCTTTCCCTAAAGTCTGGTGGCGAGATTTTTCCAGGAAAATGAATGAGGGAGTTGATGGAAAGTGGGCAAAAAAGGCTCCTCAAACTTTGCTTTTTGGAGTCTGACCGGAAAAGAAAAAATTAAAATTCGAATCGAATCGAATATTTTCACTTCAGCTAGGGTTTCTTGTCATTCCTCTACGATCAGAATCTGCCAGAAATGGACGGCCGAGAATGCCTCGGGCACAGGCGGTTATTGGTAATATGAGACCCCACCCCACCCCACTGAGATTTTGGTCATCAGGACCGTTTGCTGCGGTTATTTGTCATTTCGAGTCGGGGTGATAATTAAAATGTTGGGCTTATAAGAACCCATTCCACTTTAAGCCTGATCCAATTGAGTTCCTGGTTAAAACGAAGGCCGAGTGGTTAGCCTTTTTCCCTAACCGGGGATTAGAATTCCATTGAAACCCCTCCTAGTTGGATTAGAAACGGTGAAAAGGAATTTTTGGTCATTGAATTCAGCCTTGCACTAAATTTTAGTCATTGTATTTATTTTTAATAGATTTTGGTCATTATACTCAGCCTCTCTCTGGATTTTGGTCACTGTATCCAACATAAATCATAGATTTCGGTTTGTGGGTCGACCTCGTAAAGTGAAGCACCACGTGTTTGTTTGTGAGCATGACTTGTCATCAGGCGGACTCCATAGAAAGTGGATGTACTCCGATTCGTCCGGATTTGTTAGAAAGCGAACCAGTCTGCCCCTAGAACAGGTTAAACTACAAATTAAAATAATACTCCACAATACCCAAACACACTCAAATATCGAATTCCCCAATAAATTGAAATATCCAAATCCTGAAATACAATTTTCTTTAGAAGTGGGAATACTGCAAAATTTTAAAAAGTAGGAATACGGTAAAAGTTAAAAAAAATCAATCCAGAGATTTTTAGGTTGGGTATTTCAATTTATTGGGGAATTTAGGAATTGGATGTATTTGGGTGATGTAGAGTGCAGTTTTAATTTGTGATTTTACCCATTCCAGGCTCAGACGGGTTCGTTTTCTAACGGATCCTGACGAAATGGATATACCCACTTTCCGTAGGGTCTATCTGATGGCGTGTCATACTGACAAGCAGACATGTGGTGCCTCACTTTACCATGTGGACTCGCGAACCGAAATCCATGATTTGTGTTGAGTACAGTGACCAAAAATCCATTACAATTGGGTACAGTGACCAAAATCCAGCACAAGGCTGAGTACAGTGACCAAAATCTATTAAAATTAGGTATTGTAACGCCCCGGAATTTAATAATTTGATTTTCGGAATTTTCGGAAATTTATTCCAATTTTACCCTTCAAATATTTTCGAGTCTTAGTTGGGGAAATAAATTATTTTGCCACGAGAATGTCAATTCTAAGTCGGTGTTGTTCATAGTTCGGGTTTCGTTGAGATCGGAAGGTGTTTCGGGGCGAAACGAGAGGGTTAGCGTAGTTTCGTTCGAAACTACGTCGTTTTGGGTTAAAAAAAAAAAAAAAACACATAGGCGCGTTGACTGAAGGGGGGTTGACCCCGCCTCAGCCCGAAACGACGTCGTTTCGGGGCTGGCCGGCCAACCCTAAAAGCCCTTCTTCCCTTCTTCTTTTTCCTCCTCTTCTTTTCTTTCACTTTCGTTTTCTTTTTCCGTTCCTTCTCCACTTGCCGCCGCCGCCCCAACGGCCATGTCTTCCCCCCACAACGTCTCTGTCTGCCACTACCTCCCTCAACGACTAGATTCTCCACCATCTTCACCCCTTCTCTTCTTTTCTTCTTCTTCTTCATCTATTTCTTTTCCTCTTCCTCCCTTCTCCATTATCGGGTTTTCTAACCCGTCGCCGCCATCTGCCAGCTTTCACACGAGAGGGCAGTCGGGGGAGGTTGGGACAGGAGCGGTAGCTCGTACTCAGGTCGGGGCTCAGTCGCATTCG
>JAKUCV010007035.1:0-53461 GCA_028386065.3 Turnera subulata | reverse complement strand
AGGGGCGGCGCCGGTTGAAGGAGAAGAGAAAAGAGAAAAGTGAAGAGAAGAAAAAGAAAAGTAGAAAAGAAGGAGAAGAGGAGAGGGGGGTCCGGGTAGGTTTTTTGACCCACCAAGCAAAACGACGTCGTGTCGTTTAGCTTGGCGCGGTCAACCCGCCCCGTTGACCCGCAGCTTCCTTTTTCCTTTTTTTTTTTTTTTTGTAACTCCAAAACGACGCAGTTTCGACCATATCATCGTTCAAACCCCGTTTCACCTCGAAATGAGTCCCCGTTTCCGAAGAAACTCAAACCCCCTATAACGCCAACCTAAATACATTATTTCCAAGGAGAATAATTTATTTCCATAACCAAAAATCCGGAAATTCCACAAGGGCAAAATTGGAATAAATTTTCAAAAATTCCGAATCAATCAAATTATGAAAATTCGGGGCGTTACAGACACCCATCCATATTGGGGCGAAACTTTGTGCAATTAGAGGATTTTGCATACCTTGTGCAAGTGTGCAAGTGTGAGCACCAAAACATCTAATAACTGAACATTAAAAAGAAGGGGGAGAAGAAGAAGATTGGGCTTGAGTTTCCACCACTAGAAACCACCTACGTACCCCGGCGACCGGGTTCAAAGCCCACGTAGTTCTTGACATGGCATCACAACAATCACATCATCATCAACATCAACATCTCAACAATAATTGGTCAGACAAAAAGGGATTAGAATTACCTATTGTAGCCCTCCTCTAGCTCTTTGGTTTGGGTTGTGCCTTCCACACAATTTCCTCCCACTCCTCAACTCAATCTTGGAATTCTTCTTGATTTTCCCCTTTGTTGCCTTCAATGGATGATGCTACCCACGAAATTCTACCAGAGTTTTTGCCTATAGAACTATTTCTTAGGCTTGGAGAGATAGAGTTTCTCCAAGCTTTAAAGCTTTATGAAGAGTGTTTGTGTAATAGTATGTGTGTCCCTTGAAATGTGAGAGGAGGGTCCTATTTATAGTGTTCTGGGTAGCCTAGGGGCATGGACCATCTTAATGACCAAGGTAATGGCAAAAAATCTGGGCCAAAACTGAATAGAATCAGATTACGGGCGAAAATCAGGGAGAGAACGCATTTCTGGGGGTGCATGACCGCCATGGCCGGCGGTCATCCTATGGATGACAGCCAGGCCGGGCGGTCATGGGTGGAAGACCACCCAGGCCTGGCGGTCATCCGGAGATGACCGCCCGCGCCTACGCGTCTCACCCGTTCTTTCCTTTTTAGGTCCCGATTCTCCCCTAATTCCTCCCTGATTGATCCTACCGCATAATTAACGCCTAGAATACCCAGAATCCTCTGCTTTCTTGATCAATCAGCTCTTAATTGACTAATTACACATTGATTCCTCATTTTAAGCCAAAATCATACCAAAAACATTCTTTCTATTAAGGAATGATTTAACTCTGATTTTCCACGAAAATGAGAGCTAAATTTGTCTACAAGCAAGGTGTTAATGGACTGTGCAACTCTGAAGAAAAGTCCATACCTTATTAAATTGGACCCTTAAATTTTTCTTCAACCCAAGAATAAATATAATTGGGTTTAATAAATAAACAAGCCCAAATTTAATGAGATAAAATACATTTTAGCAATTTAGTCCTTAACATATCCTATGATTAAATCGTCTCATTAATCCTAGGCGTATAAAAGTCTTAATTACTATAACGTATAAATTCTACTAAAATTAAACCCCATCTATGCTTCAACCTAAGGCTAACTCATCAATCTTATGATTCAAACATGTCTGGAGTCTAATCTCAATGAAATTTTCATGGGTCAAATTTGGGTGTTCACAGATGCCCCTCATTGGTGAGTCTTTAAAACTTGAAGACGAAGCAACGTTAGGAAGGAACAACCATATTTGGATAATAAATGTGACTGTTGTGGACCAATGGTTGGAGCATCACATGCTCCACCTCGAGAATCGTCTCATCCCGAGGTTTATGATTGACTCTTCTCTTCTCTTGGGATTTTCCTGGTCCCAAGAGCTACCGGGAATCATTTCATCCCGGGGTTTCTTTTGGGATTTTCCTGGTCCCAAGAGCTACCGGGAATCATTTAATCCCGGGGTTTCTTTTGGGATTTTCCTGGTCCCAAAAGTCATTAACAAAGGATCATCTCACCTATGCTAACTAAGGATATTATCACCCACCTGTGGGGATTTTGCAAACTAAGGATATTATCACCCTCCCGTGGGGATTTTGCTAACTAGGGATTTTGTCACCCTCCCGTGGGGATTTTTCCAACTAAGGATATTATCACCCTCCTTTGGGGATTTTTCCAACTAAGAATATTATCACCCTCCCGTGGGGATTTTGCTAACTAAGGATATTATCACCCTCTCATGGGGATTTCGTTAACAAGGATCATCTCACCTGTGTTAACTAGGGATATTGTCGCCCTCCCGTGAGGATCTCATCTCATCTAAGGGGTTTTGGGATTTTCCTGGTCCCAAGAGCTAACGGGAACCATCCCGTGGTTCATCTACATCGTCTCGGTGCTCCTCTATGTCGGGACAACGTCCCTGGGTTATCCCTCAACATCTTCATCCACTCTACTTTAGGGGTATTTGCCCCTAACGACTCTCATCAATTCCACTTCTATCTTAGGAGCATCTGCCCCTGGCAACTCTCATCGGTTCTACTTCCATCTTAGGGACATCTGCCCCTGGCATCATTTCACAAAAAAAAGGTTCAGGCCTTACGACTCGTTCTACCGAGAACGCCCAAACTCATCGCATCAAACACAAAAGTTGGGGCTTACATCTCCTGGAATGCCCAAGACAACACACATCAACTTTAAAAAACTAGGCCTTACTTCTTCTCAAGAATGCCCAACATCGGTCATTAACATCAAAAGTTGGGAGTCGCCGTGCCCCTAGAGTCTATATGTGATCATAATGTCTACACCTCAGGCATGGCATGCCCGTTATTCTAGAGACAGTGTCGTCTAAAGGTTTAGGCATGCCTTGCCCCTCCAACCATCAACCGTAGGAAATGTAAGTTTACATCAAGTGATGAATTTATGGTGTTGTCACCTTCATTGAACATTTATCCTCAACCAAGTCTACTCTACCAAGAAACCCATATTCTACATGTAAGTGGTGCATGAGTACGTCTACAATGTGCTTTTCAATGCGTGAGGGTACTCCTATTTTCTACATATTTGTTTTTAGATGCAAATGTTTATGACATATTTTTCCCCTTTCCTCTCTTTTCCGTTTCCCTCTTCTTTCCCTCTCTCTCTCCTCTTCTCCCCTCATCTTCTCCTGCCTCCCTCGATTTTTTCTTTCATCCTTTTCTCTTTTTTTTTCCCTCCCTCTCTTCCTCTCTCTTTCTTGTCCCTTTATGTTTTCTTCTTCCTCCTTTTTCTTCCCCCTTTTTCTCTTCTCCTCTCACCTTATCTCGTTCCCTTCTCTTATTCTTCTCTCATCTCTCTTTCTTTCATCTTCTCTCTTTTTTTTTCCTCGAATACAAGTGCTTCCTAGCTCTATATGACATGTTCGCTTCTTTTTAAAGTGCAAGTGCCATCTACTACCACATGTATGGTTACAAGTACAATCTTATTCCTACATGGTGCATTTGGATGCAAGTGCCCCTAGTATGATGCATGGACATTGAAAATCATTCGAGCTAAGATGAAAGTTAAGCATCTTGACAAAAATCGAGTTATCCCATCAAAGGCACAAAGGCCTCAAAGAGAAGAATCCCCAATGACTATGAACTCGTTCATTTTAAATTCTAATCACGACCCCAAGGGTGAGCGTTCCTTGTTGAAAAGGTTGACGGATGAAGAATCGTGAAGCGAAATCAATGGACAGGTGGATACCCCTTCAAAAATAGATAGAGGAGATGTGCTAGACGCTTGTTCATGACTACCCAAGCGAATCGTCTCGAAAGTGAAGTCGTCTACCCCATAGATGCCCCTTGTCTTTGGCTACTACCCCCCAATTTTCCTTTAGCCTTAACTTTCGCCTAGGCCGCCCATGTGGGTTTTCAACCTAGCAGGCTTGTCCTAACTTTTGCCTAGACCGCCCTTTCGGGTTTTCAATCTAGCGGACTCTTCTTTTCTTTTTCTTTCTCTTTTTTTTTTCTTTTCTCATCGTAGGGATAGTAGCCATAGGCACAGAATGCCGAGACCACGGAGTTTAGGCAAGGTCAAGATCACTCAGGTTGGGTATATTCGGATGACTAATGGAGAGGTGAACTTTCAACCTTAATCGAGAACCATCTAGCTGAGCTATGTCTAAGAGACTATTGGAGAGATGTGCTTCATGACGACCGGATTCACAATGAACCTTCATAAGAGAGGCGGACTTGATTGATAATTTCATAAAATATAAGTAAAAAAAGAGAAGCCTTACGACTACAAAAGAGGCCCGAATACAATCAACAGTGCAACATATCTATGTGACAATGACTTCAATCTTCCCATTGAATCAATCTGGGAACCAAAAATTTATAGACCGGGCCCGTTGCCAGATTACCTACGTATCTGTGGACTTGGTGTTTGGCTTGAGATATTTGGTAGGGTCGATATTCGGTTCGAGATATTTAAGGTGATAGATCGGATGGGGGAACACTTGTCTTCTTCATTATAATTTCTTCTCTTCTTCCCGGTTTCTGATGATGGATAGTGAATCAACATTGGGCACCAAGGTCATCTCCTTTCCTCACTTTTCTCCCTCTTCTTTTCTCTTTTTTTTTTTTTTTTGAGGAAGCACCTTCGCCATCGCCTAGATTGTTTTCATGGATTATGATCTAGAGGGTGCCCCCCTTCTCTCTTTTCCTTTTTTTCCTTTTTTTCTTTTTTTTTTTGAGGAGGGTGACATCTTCTTTAAGCAGGTGTAATTAGACATAATTCACTTGGAGGCCAGATCTATTTTTGGGAAGCAACTTTTCTAGACAAGTGTTCATGGTGACGTGATGGATGGATATGGATGCTGGGTTAGATAGGTGTCAACATGGGTATGTGTTTGAATGTGTTTAGGAATCAGCTAGGGTTGGTCTAATATGTGTTAGGTAAGGTCGGATTACATCTACAGAATCAGGTCTTCGTAGTTCGTTTTGTGGTCCCTTAGATTGATCCAATAGAATATCATGAAGCCATGCACAATGCCACTTATACGGAATAAAGGAAATATTGCTCGCCCTCAATTTGGAATTTGGTACCTGTACTAAAAATCCATGATTTTTGGTACCTGTACTACGCAAGATTCATGGTTTTTGGTACTTCCGGCATCGGAAGATAACCGGAGACACGTGTCAACATATGATATGCCACGTAGATTGTGGGTCCCATTACACCCGGTTTGCCCAGCCTCGCCCGGATCCGTCCGAAAATCCGACCCGTACGTGGGCATATCATATGTTGACACGTGTCTCCGGTTATCTTCCGATGCCGGAAGTACCAAAAACCATGAATCTTGCGTAGTACAGGTACCAAAAATCATGGATTTTCAGTACAGGTACCAAATTCCAAATTGAGGGCGAGTACAAGTACCAATATTTCCTTTATTCCCCACATATACACAAGAGATAAGGAAATCAAAGTTTTATTCCTTATATGAAAAATCAAAGTATAAACAATGACATTGTTGACTGTTGGAAAAAGGATCCAACTATCGCCTCTTTTAACTCAACTTAGCCTCAAGATTCTAAAGAGCAGCTATGCCGCCTCTCCCCATCCTGAGTCATCACTCTATCCATATTTCTGGTGCCTACATCTTCTCCCGACGGCAGTCTACTTGATACCTCAACTTTGCTTATCAATCTGGCTTGTCAGCTTAGTCCCTTGGCTCGGCTTTGCATTCCGGTTTCCGGGCTCAACTTGTCGACCTAGTTCATCAACTCAGCTTCTGGTTATGGTTCATCAATTTGACTCATCAGTTCGGCTCTTCGGCTTGGCTTGTCAATTGGATTCGCGAATGAAAATCGGGGCTTACATCTCCCTCCATGGGGGAACATCCTGACTTGCATCTCCTCTCACAAGAAAGCCTAACCAAGTCATCCCATCTCCCCTCTTCTGCTATAAACATTGGGGCTTACATCTCCTCTCACGAGAAGGCCCAAAGTTACCTTGGTGTCTTAAGTTGATGCTTCATCATTGCCTCTGCCTTCTTCACACCTTTTGCCTTAAGATACTTCCACGATCCCCAATGTCTTCAATATCTCCCTGTCAACTGTGATCATTGTCTTGTGATGTATCCATCATCTCTACTATCTTCATCATCTCCTTCCAACTAAGGCATTACCCACCCCTGGTGTCCTAAGGGTTCAATTCTAATGGTGAAGTTCATGGTCATCGGGAATACTAAACTTAGGCTTTATCTTATTGTCAAAAATTCAAAAATACTTGGTGGGAAACGTGGTGGAATACACTCGCTAAATACTTTTCCTATTTTTTTAAAAAAACATTTCTTCCTTTTTCTTTCTCTGAAGACTCAGGCAAAAAAGATGAAGATTTGAAAAAGTGAGACATCCTAGTTCGAATTTGTATTTTATGCCTTGGAAGACATGTGATGCAATGCCAGATGTATGGAAATGCAAGTTCCCTAAGACAAGGTAGATCGACTGAGCACATATGTCAATCCGGGAAACAACACCAAAAATTTATCATCAGCTTAAACATGTTTACTTACTGCCCAGGGTTCCTTCACTAGACTCATCAGATCCCACTACACAATATTGCCCCTACGCAGAGTTGGCACGGCGGTCCCGCTGAAATAAAAATACTCTATTTACACATGCTGAAATACACAACAATAATCACACAAAATGCACGTTCCACTTATTGATTCATCATGCATGAGATGCTCAGGGTATGCAGCTGGTTGGGGGCTGAAAGACTGCCGCTAAGGAATAGTTTGGCCTACTCACATGTGATAAAAGATATCGCGTGAGGTCCAAGGCCCATTAATCCCTATCATTGCATGAGCAGCGAGAAACCGGTTCACACAAGCCACTATCGCTTAAAGAAAGCATTGTAGCAGACTTGGATCCCCTGGCCCTCTTACGGTAGAGGCTTCACAACATTTACCATGAATGCAAGGCACTTATGATGACACATAAAAAGGCATATAGAAATTCAATAATTGCACAAAGTTTCTTGAACCCTCAAAGTCCCCAGTGGAGTCGCCAGCTGTGAATACCCGACCCAAAATCACTTGGGCCTATTCACCTTTCCTTTACACCTTCATCATAATCGTCATCCAACATCTTTGGAGTCGCCACCCAAATTTTATTAAGGGACAAAAACTTGGGAAAAACCCTTCATGTGACTCCATTTAGGCAACCGGATAACGAACCAAAGATGTTGGACCCGGGGATTCGTCATGGATGGGAAGGTGTTAGGCACCCATCCATGTTGGGGCGAAACTTTCTACAATTAGAGGATTTTGTATGCCTTGTGCAAGTGTGCAAGTGTGAGCACAAAAACAACTAATAACTGAATATTAAAAAGAAGGGGGAGAAGAAGAAGATTGGGCTTGAGTTTCCACCACTAGAAACCATCTACGTACCCTAGCGACCGGGTTCAAAGCCCACGTAGTTCTTGACATGGCATCACAACAATCACATCATCATCAACATCAACATCTCAACAATAATTGGTTAGACAAAAAGGGATTAGGATTACCTCTTGTAGCCCTCCTCTAGCTCCTTAGTTTGGGTTATGCCTCCCACATAATTTTCTCCCACTCCTCAACTCAATCTTGGAGTTCTTCTTGATTTTCCCCTTTACTGCCCTCAATGGATGATGCTACCCACGAAATTCTACCAGAGTACTGCCTATGGAATTATTTCTTATACTTGGAGAGCTAGAGTTTCTCCAAGCTCTCAAGCTTTATGAAGAGTATTTGTGTAATAGAATGTGTGTCCCTTGAAATGTGAGAGGAGGGTCCTATTTATATTGTTCTGGGTAGCCTAGGGGCGTAGACCATCTTAATGACCAAGGTAATGGCCAAAAATCTGGGCCAAAATCGAGTAGAATCAGATTACGGGCGAAAATCAGGGAGAAAACGCGTTTCTGGGGGTGCATGACCGCCATGGCCGGCGGTCATCCTATGGATGACAGCCAGGCTGGGCGGTCATGGGTGGAAGACCGCCCAGGCCCGGTGGTCATCCCGAGATGACCGCCCGCGCCTACGCGTCTCACCCGTTCTTTCCTTTTTGGGTCCCGATTCTCCCCTAATTCCTCCCTGATTGATCCTACTGCATAATTCCCTAGAATACCTAGAATCCTCTGCTTTCTTGATCAATCATCTCCTAATTAACTAATTACACATTGATTCCTTATTTTAAGCCAAAATCATACCAAAAAAATTCTTGCTATTAAGGAATGATTTAACTCTGATTTTCCACGAAAATCAGAGCTAAATTTGTCTGCAAGCAAGGTGTTGATACAACTCTGAAGAAAAGTCCATACCTTATTAAATTGGACCCTTGCATTTATCTTCAACCCAAGAATAAATATAATTGGGTTTAATAAATAAACAAGTCCAAATTTAATGAGATAAAATACATTTTAGCAATTTAGTCCTTAACATATCCTATGATTAAATCGTCTCATTAATCCTAGGCATATAAAAGTCTTAATTACTATAACGTATAAATTCTACTAAAATTAAACCCCATCTATGCTTCAACCCAAGACTAACTCATCAATCTTATGATTCAAACATGTCTGGAGTCTAATCTCAATGTAATTTTCATGGGTCAAATTTGGGTGTTCACAATCGTATAGTTCTTCTCCCTCAACTTCTTACCTGGGCTCCTCAACTTGGCTCTTCAGTTTGATTCCTCATCTCGACTTCTCATCTTGGATCATCGGCTTGATTCTCAAGTAAAGACTGGGGCTTACATCTGTGTCTCTGAAGAAGGCCTAATCAGAGCACTTCGCCTCACCTCTTCTACTATAGTTACTGGACTTACATCTCCTCTCACGGGAAGGCCCAATCCGGTCATCCCATCTCCCTTTTCCGCCATAAATGTTGGGGCTTACATCTCCTCTCACGAGAAGGCCCAAAGTCACCTTGGTGTCTTAAGTGGATGCTTCGCCACTGTCTCTGCCTTCCTTCCACCTTCAACCTTAGGATACCTCTATGCTTCCAATGTCTTCCCTATCTCCCTGTCTACTAAGATTCAACACCTTATGATATATCCCTCATCCCTAATATCTTCACCATCTCCTTCCAACTAAGGCACTACCCACCCCTGGTGTCCTAAGGGTTCAATTCTAATGATAGGGTTCATGGTCATCATGAATCCTAAACTCAAGCTTTGTTTTTTTTCAAGACATTTGAAAACGGTGGGAAAATCATGATGGGATACACTCACAAACATGTTCCATTATTCTTCCAAAATATGTATCTCATGAAGACTCAGGTTCAAAAGGGTTGGACATTGAAAGTTGAGACACCTTAGCTCGAATTTGTTTTTGTGCTTTAAACGACATGTAATGCAATGCTCAATGTATGCAACTGTGAATTCCCTAGGACAAGGTAGACTGACTGAACATATGTGCCAACTGGGAATCAACACCAAAAATCTAATATCAGCTTAGGCATGTATACTTACTTCCCTAGGGTTTGTTTACCGGACTCATATATTCACACTACGCAATATAGCACCAAACGCAGAGTTAGCACGGCGGTCCCGCTATTTCCTATATATTTTTTATTGAATTTTCTGATTTATCAAAATAAAAATACTCTATTTACACATACAAGAATCCACAATAATAACCACACAAAAAATGCACATATCACTTATTGATTCAATATGCACGAGATGCTCAGGGTATGCAGCTGGTTGGGGGCTAGAGATTGCCGCTAGGGAATAGGCTGACCTACTCGCATGTGATAATGGATATCGTGTGAGGTCCTAGGCCAATTAATCCCCATCATTGCTAAGCATCGAGAAACGGGTTCACTCAAACCACTATCGCTTAAGGTAAGCATCTAGCGGATTTGGATTCCCTTGCCCTCTTACGGTAGAGGCTTCACATCAATCATCATGTATGCAAGGCACTTATGATGACATATAAAAGGCACACAAGATTCGACAATTGCATAGAGTCTCTTGAACCTACTACTTCCCTAGTGCAGTTGCCAACTGTGAATACCCGACCCAAAATCACTTGGGCCTACTCACCTAATCCTTTCACCTTCTTCCTCGGGTCAATCCCATAACATTGGAGTCGCCACCCAAGTTTTATTGAGGAAAAAACTTAAGAAAAACCTTAATATGACTCCTTTAGGCTACATGGTCATGGCAAACTAAAGTTATGGGATTGGGGGTTCGTCACAGATGGGAAGGTGTTAGGCACCCATCCATGTTGGGTCGAGACTATGTGCAATTGTAAAATGCAAGTGTGCCTGGTGCAAGTGTGCATGTGTTCAAAATAAAGAGAAGGGGAGAAGAAGAAGAAGATTTGGCTTGCATCTCGTTGTAAGACCGGGATTACCTACGTACCCGAGTGATCGGGGTCAAAGCCACGTAGTTCAAAACATGGCACAAATCGGCCACTTACATCATCAAAAGCATCAGCATATAATCAACAAAGATCAATCAAAAGAGGGTTTAGTGTTACCTCTTGTAGCCCTCCTCTAGCTCCTTGCAATGGGTTGAGTTCTACGCCCACCTTCTTGCCGCTTCTAAGCTCTATGGTTGATCCTCTTCTTGACCTCTCCTTGTTGGACTACTGCTAAAGCCTCCCATGAAATTCCTCCAGAGTTTCTGCCTAAAGAATGTATTTCTAGGCTTGGAGAAGTAGAGTTTCTCCAAGCATTCAAGGCTTATAGGTGTATATGTGAGAAAAGTTTGTGATCTCTTGAAATGTGTGTGAGGGGTTCTATTTATAGTGTTCTGGGAAGCCTATTGGCGTGGACCTGCTTAATGGTGAAGATTATGCCCGAAAATCTGGTCCAAAACCGCGTAGGATTGAAATTAGAAACAAAATCGGAGATTTGGCGAATCTAGGAGGACATGACCGCCGCTGCCGGCGGTCATCCACTTGACCGCCAGTGTTGGCGGTCTTGAGTGGATGCTCGCCAGCACCTGGCGGTCGTCACTAGAGGACCGCTGGTTGCCCCGCGTGTCACCCGTTCTTTCCATTTTCAGATCCCAATCCCCCTAATTCAGCCCTGATTTGATCCTACCGTGTAATTAACCCCTAATCAACCCAGATCACTCAATTACTTGATTATCACTCCCCCTAAATCATTCCATAACAGATTGATTACACCCTAATGCCTATTTCATACTAAGTTATGCCAAAAACAACATTTCTACATAAATGATGATTTAACTCTGATTTTCCACGAAAATCAGAGCTAAAATTATCCTGTAAGAAATGTGTTAATGGGCTGGGTAAACTCTAGAGAGTCTATTTACTTGGACCCTTAAACCCATTCCTAACTCAAAAAATGAATCATCATATAATTGGATTAAAAACAACTAAAAGAGCCCAAGCAATGAAATGTACCTTAATTCTACTAAATTAAATTCTTATCATGCCTTCACTTAAAATCAAATCATCTCATTAACCTTAAGTTAGGCATGTTTGGAATCTAATTTTTAGCAAAATATTCGTGGGTCAAATTTGGGTGTTCACAGGATGAGCCGGGGAACTCTGTGGCGCCAGATCGAGAACAGTCTACGGATGTGGACCTACTGATCCTGGAGGATGTATCAGATGAACATGAAACTAGATGGGAACAGTGTTTAGTAAGAAAGCTACTAAACACTGATAGGGATATAGTGCGAGTTTTAGAGAGAGTGCTGTGGTATTTTGACAAGCACATCCTAGCCTTACAGGAGGTCTCAGGTGAGGAACAACCATCGGACATGAATCCATCGTTCACTCCGATATGAGTTCATTAGTACGATGTCCCGCTAAAACTTCGATACGAGAGGTGTATTCAACAGTTTGGAAAGAAACTAGGGGAATATATGCATGTAGATCCTGATAATCCATCATCCAAGTCCAAGATTAAAGAAAATGTTGGTACCTATACTTGGCCTCAATTTTGTTTTTGGTACTTGTACTGAAATTTCATGATTTTTGGTACTTGTATTTCGTAGTTTTCATTAATTTTGGTACTTCCGGTGGCCGGGGGGCCGCTGGAGAGACGTGTCAATTTTATGTGAGGCTACGTCATCTGGTGGTCCACTCAAGCCGGGTTCCCCCGATTTCGATTTTAAAAAGTAAACTTATAAAATTTATACTTATTTATAGTTTTTTTAAATTATAATTCTTAGATTTTAATCTCATTTCTTTTTACAAGTGAAATTAATTATTTATTTTTAATTTATTTTATGATTCCTTTTAATATTTGTTCTCACTTTTTAAAAATAAAATTTGGGTAATTGGTGTGGTTAAGCCTGGGTCGGGTTGATTTTTTGGTGGTTTCGGGTCAAAATTGAGGGAACTTGGCTAGAGTGGACCACCAGATGATATGGCCTCACATAAAATTGACACGTGTTGCCGGCGACCCCCAGGTAACCGGAAGTGCCAAAATTAATGAAAACTAAGAAGTATAGGTACCAAAAATCATGAAATTTTAGTACAAGTACCCAAAACAAAATCGAGGCCACAAACAAGTACCAAAAATTCCTTCAATCCGATTGTAAAAGTACATATCAGGTTGGATTTATCCTTGCCACTGAAATCGGAGATTAGAGCATAGGTCGGTAATAGTAGGATTATAGTGGTCCCGGGGAAGTATGATCGTCTACCCAACTTTTGTTTTCTTGTGGACGACTGGGGCATACTTTGAAGGATTATGATGATGGGGTTCACCTAAAAGAAGATGGTATTACTGCATTCTTTGGGGATTTCTTACGGGCTTCACCAAGCCGTAAACCTCTTTCACTCACTGTAGCAGCTCGTAAAAATCAACATGAATTGGTGCATAGGGCACTGTTTACAACCCCACCAGATATGCCACAGATGAGGCCAACAGGTCCAAATCAATCAGGAAAGGAGAGGCCGAGGCAGACGGAAGAAGAAGCAATTTTCTCGGGCGCAAAATCAGAGGGGGCAGCGATTTTCTCGGGAAGAAATTTAGGGGAAGTCGGAACGGTGGCTACCGTATTAGGGAAGATGTCAGTTTGGGATCAGTCTCTAACTATGGAAACTTTTCCCAGACACGAATCCTCCCTAACCTAGAATGCTTCTTCACAGGCAGGAATGGACACTACAATCTTAGCGCAGGAAATGGAGAATACAGTGCTCAAGAACCAACCTACTAACCAACATCCCATAGCCTAACCCTTTCTGATACCAACCCACATACTAACCCAGCACAACTCACACATGTAGTTGCCCAACCCACTCTACCTAGCCCAAACCCACAACCTAACACCGACCGAGGGAGACTACCAAATACTAACCTACCTTTTGCTTCAGACAACAGTTTAGAGATGATCTTACCCAAAACAAGCCCACCATTTGATCTCATCGCCCCCTCTCTACCACACACTAACAAGCTCCAGCCACTTCTTACAGTAACTGGACAACCAGAACCCCCACTTCTTACCCCAACCAAACTGCCTTCTAAACCCCCTTCTCCCCAGAAATCTAAAAAATACAACAAAATTGAACCAACAATCAACCCATGATTCCAACATACAATCTCCCCTTACTGCAACTAATATCATCTTTGAACCTCAACCACCGGTGGCGAAGTCAAAAGCACTAACCCAGTAGATTAATACATGGAAGCGCAAGGCTTGAAAGCCAGATGATCAACCAAAGGGTGTTCAGGTATCAGTTGGGAAGAAGCAAGAAAGGGAACAGAGAGTCGAGGATATGGATATTGAGTTTTATGTAGACCCGAAGAAGGGCAAAAATGCTACAGTTAATCCAACGGCAAAGACTGTAGAGCAGTCCTGTCGATCGCCACGAATATCATCTCCTGGAACTATTATGGAGTTGGGAACCAAGCGACAGTTCGTGCTCTTAGGTGGATGATCCACTGTCAAGATCTCGGTATGTCATTTCTTATGGAAACTTGCCTTAAAGCTTTTGAAGTAATAGGATTAGAGATAGTCTAGGTTTTAGTGTGGACTGCGATAGGATGGGAAGACAAAGGAGTGGAGGTTTATCTGTTTGGTGGAGAGATCATTTGGATGTGTCATTACGGTCATATAATATTCATCATGTTGATATAGATATCTCGGGGGTTGAGTATACTACTAAGTGGCGTTGTACTGGAGTTTATGGTTTGCCGGAATTAGAGAACAAGCACCTTACCTGGCAATTAATTCATCAATTGGGTACCAATACAGATTCGTCGTGGTTAATGTTTGGGGATTTTTAATTAGATCCTGTATGGCACTGTAAAGGAGGAAGGGGCACGTAGGGATTTACATGTAATGCAGTCCTTTCATTCAGCTCTAAACATATTTGATTTAAAGGACTTGGGTTGTGATGTGAATCAATTTACTTGGATTAAAAAAAAGGAATGGAGAGATTTGGATTCAGGAGAGACTGGACAGATTTGCGGCCAATTCGGGTTGGAAAAATCTTTTTCAGCACTTCAGGATTAAAAATTTGCTCAGGCTCCGATTAGATGATCACCAGATTCAATTCTATCTCGGACAAGAGCGTAAGGATGGTTCCCCAAAACCAAGATTATTCAGGTTTAAATCCATGTGGGTTGGCAACTCTCAATGCGAGAATGTAGTGAAACAAACTTGGAATTATTTCCAAAATTCTGCCCAGGCCTTTGCAGAATGTGTTACAAATTGTGGAACAAATTTGAGCAGTTGGAACTGATAGTCATTCGGGAATATTCATTCCAAGATGAAGAAATTTACAGAGCAGTTATATCGAGAGCTAGCTACAGCTAGGACCTCCGGATCAACCAATATATGCACTAAATTGACCGAGGAGTTGGAGGGTTTATTGGTTGCCGAAGAGAAGATGTGGAAGCAACGATCAAGAGTTATGTGGCTTCAATATGGGGATAAAAACACGAGCTTTTTTCATAGGAAAGCTTCCCAAAGGCAGAAATAGAATTCAATCTGAGGACTTATGGGGTGTGATGGGAGAATACAAACGAATTTTTCTAGGATTAGTAGTGTGGCAAGGCATTACTACCAGGAGCTCTTCACCTCATCGACCCCTAGTTTGGTTTCTCAGGTAGTCGGTCTCTTAGAACCTTGAGTAACGGATGAGATGAATTGCAAACTTACAGGGCTTTTCACTCCAGCTGAAGTTAAAGAAGTCTTTGGTCAGTGCACCCCACCAAAGCACAGGGTCTCGACGGTATGCCTGCTCTTTTTTATCAATCTTTTTGGCATATTGTAGATCCTGATGTTTTAGATATTGCGTTGAATATTCTGAATAATAAGTTGTCACCTAGGGATATCAATACAACCTGTATTGTCATGATCCCTAAGATCAGAAAACCTCAAAGTGCCGAACACTGTAGACCGATTAGTTTATGCAATGTTGTCTTTAAGTTAGTTACTAAAACCATAGCCAACCGTCTAAAAGTCATTTTTTCCCATATAATCAGCCCCAGCCAACCTTTAATTTCATGAAAAAGAAGAAATCAGGTAAAAGAGGTTTCACGGCTCTCAAAGTAGATATGAGCAAAGCATATGATAGGGTAAATTGTAGTTTTTTGGAACAATTTCTTCTATGCTTAGGTTTTAATGCTGATTGGGTTAGCCTTACGATGAGATGTGTGACCACAACTTCTTTTGCTGTAAGAATTAATGGTGTTCCTTCGGATTATTTCACACCTTTGAGGGGCCTTAGACAAGGTGACCCTCTTCCTCCATATTTGTTTTTGATATGTGCAGAGAGTCGATCAAACCTAATCCGACTTACTGAACAAAGAGGAGATTTCCATGGCATTACTTTTTGCCGTAATGCACCACCTATTTCTCACCTATTTTTTGCGGATGATAGCATTCTCTTTGCTAGGGCTAACACCGAGGAGGCTGATACAATCAAGCACATCCTTAGCCTGTATGAGAAGTCATCAGGGCAGAAGATCAATTTTGACAAATGAAGATGTCTTTTAGCTAAAATGTACCACAAAAGGCAAAAATTATGCTTGAGCAATGCTTTAGAGTAAAGGCAGTGGACGCTCATTCTAAGTACTTGGGTCTGCCCACGGTACTAGGAAGTTCAAAAAAAAAAGGTCTTTGCCACGGTGAAAGACAAGGTATGAAAGAAGCTGAAGCATTGGAAGGAGAAGTCACTCTCAATTGTAGGGAAGGAAGTATTCATTAAAGTAGTAGCCCAGGCCATACCCATAGAGATAATGCAATGTTTAGCATTACTTCTAGCTCTTTGTAATGAAATAAAGGCCCTCCTATCCTGGTTCTAGTGGGGTCAACAAAAGGAGGAGCGAGAAATTTATTGGATCAAATGGAAAACATTATGTACCAAGAAAAAGAAGGGTGGTATGGATTTCAGAGATCTCCAATGCTTTAATCAGGCGCTTTTAGCTAAATAAAGCTGGTGCTTAATCCAAGAGAGGGACACTCTACTGGGAAAAGTTCTTTGTGCCAAATACTTCAGATCAAAGACTTTCTGCAAATATCTAAAAATGATGCTCAGAGTTATACTTTCCAAAGTATTATACTAGGCAAAGATTTTTGGCTGAAAGGTCTGAGAAAGAGAGTTGGGAATGGGGAATTGATTAAGATTTGGCATGATAGATGGGTATTGGATGCAGAGAATGGACTGATTATATCTATTCCAACTATCCTCAATTTTGATGTGTGAGTTTCTGAACTTATCAACCATGACACCAGGTGTTGGAGGACAGAGTTAGTGGAAGCTATGTTCCCTCAGCCTGAGGCGACAAGGATAATGAACATCCCATTGAGCAGGTTTTACATCCCTGATAAACTATATTGGAAAGAACGGAGTTTTCAGTGTTCACAGTGCCGACTGGGTTGCCTTCGATATCAAACATGGATCAGATTCAATACAGCCTACTAGTAATACTGGGTTGAATTAGAAAGCAATATGGGCTCTTTTTCTTCCACCGAAAGTCAAACACTTCTGGTGGTGTGCCTGTAAGAATATATTACCTACCCGAGTAAAGTTAATAAGACGTGGAGTCAACTGCAGTAGTGTGCGTGGTAGATGCAATATGGATGAGTAGAACCTGAATCATCTACTCTAAATATGTGTAGAATCTATTGGCAATGGCACAACTTATGTCTGGATTTGTTAATGATGCTTTTCTCAATTTTGTAAAAAATTTGGCCAAACATCCAGACGAAGAGTTGAGAGATAAGGCAGCAATGATTAGCTGGCTTTATGGTACACCCGGAACCAATTCTATTTCGAGAACAAGTTCTTAACAGCACAAAAAAATTCTAGACGTTGCCATCACAACCTGCAATGCGTTCCTGAGTACATAGATAACAAGCAACTCAGCTTCCATGACAGCACAAACAGGCAAACGAGCACAACGAACAACACCGCAGTTGATTTTATAAAGATGAATTGTGATGTGGGGCTTTTTTGCAATAACTATGGTGGGCTAGGTTTCATTGTACGAGACCAAATAGGAGACTTATTAGCTGCAGGTTATGTGGCGCTGGACAACTGTTCGTCCCTTCTAATCGCTGAAGCACGAGCATCAATTTTTGCTCTGGAAATGGCAACAGACCTAAAATTTCAGCAGCTTATACTTGAATCAGATTGGCTCTCCCTTATCCAACAACTATAGCATCTGTTGGAGCCATACTCTTATTTCCATATGTTAGCTAGTGAGATTTTAATTTTAGCTTCGAATTTTCGAGTCCTTAAGTTTTCTCATATTAGTCGTGAAGGAATTAAGCTGCTCATGCCTTAGCTCAAATGGCTATGAGTAGCAAAGAACTTGTGGTCTATGTTGAGGATGCTCCTTCTGGAATTCTTGATCCGGTTTCTTTTCATGTTGCTCATCCTCTATTTAATTAATGAAAGCAAACATCATTTATCAAAAAAAAAAAAAGCATAAAGCATGTCATGTGAATATATTTTTTTTAACAAAAGAATTTTAGATTGATGGGAGATTCTCCGATACCAAGATTAAAATAAATCACCAAACTTAAAAAGTGCTTAAAAAATATTCACAAATTATCCATTAAAGAATCTGCAAAATTTTAAACATAGTGAGAACGCTGATTAAAAAACACCAACAAAGCTTTACTGGGTTGGATTTGGGAGAACGAGGCTTACAAATACGTGTGAAGATTAATAATTTTTAGTTCCCGTGAAGATTGTTAGGTAGAGATTGCTGATGGGAAGTGCACAAGTGATGCTATCACCGCTAGAGACTAGTGTTGGTTTACCAATGGGTGGTTGGAGTACAAAATATAGGAGGATATATTAAATTATTAAATTTGCTTATGCTTAAAATTTTTGTTGCAATTTGGTATGTTGGCACTAACTGTGGATCTGTTTGGTTCGTAGGTTATTTTGGGATGGATTATGCCTCGAACCCAACGTGGATTTGAGTTTGGGTTGGCTTCCAAACCCAAACTATCATGTTTAGTTATTGAGTTTGAGTTTGGGTTACAATATAAAATAGAGTTTGGTTGGTAGGTTTGGATTGATATTTGGTGTTTCAATCATTTTCTTCGATAAAATCGATATTAATAAATATATATATTCACAAAAAAATATATATTTCTTTTATATTTCCCTCCAAAAAGGCTCAATCAATTTAAATTATGTTTTTAATTAATCATGGATATTATTCTTTCATTGTTAAAGTAATTGACATTTCATACATATATTTTTGCAACACAAATCTGGATATGTACCACGAAGTGGAAAAACCAATAGATGGGAGGCAAAAAAAGAGGAAACAAAAATTAAACACCCAATACATAGATATTATCCGACATAGAAAATAAACCACAACGTCAATTGTCATCAAACACTGCTACCATAATACTAATGTAACATTCAAATTTTCGGACCATTGTTTACATTTCTCTAACCCAAGGAATGACTGAAACGTTTGTATCCCAATTTATTAATAAAAAATATAAATATAATATAAAATGACCAACTTGCCCTTATCATCCCCGGAATACGAAAATCATCAAACAATACAATGCCACAGAGCAACAACCCCAATAATTCTTGTCATGTAAATAACCTCAACTGGCAATACCGCAAAACAAATAAAAACAACATCACAAGATCATGCCCAGGCAATAACCACACAAAGAGACATAACAGAAGATATATGAACATATACAATCAAACATCATCAATTATGCATGCCGATTGTGGATCTGACTTGAAGCTAAGTAGGCGCAGCTACCTATCCACAATGAGCCATCCTGTGTGTAAAAGTGAGGGGTGAGATGTCTCACCATAAAACAAATAAACCAAGATATACAATTACAAATTAACCATAAATACCGGTACCTGGTAAGAAGAGCCACAGTGCACAGAGCAAGTCACAGTGCACATCACAAGTCATCATCAGACTTTATCCCACATATATCTTTCATCATTTTGTTATGATTATGATCCTTATGATTTATTAGAGTTGAATATTTTTATTAGCATCCTCTACTGCATGCGTCGAGCTCGGTATCTATTGGCCAGTCTCTCAGGGCATATATGTCAATATATATATATATATATATATATATATATATATATATATATATATACACACCAGAATGAGCAAGTTCCGATAAAAAGATAACCAATAATAACCAAGGGCCAACATCTCTAGGAGAGGTGCTCTCCTCAAGAAATACATAATAATACAATAACGTTGGGGCACACTCGACAATCCCAGGTTACCAGCGTCGTGAAGGATGCTCTCACCAAACGAATAAATAATAACAAAGAAACCAAAGGGCACACCCGAAAATCCTAAGGCGCCAGCTCTGTGAGAGGTACTCTCACTAGTGTACTAAACGAGGGGCATACTTATTTATCCCCTTGTCACCATCTCTGTGAGTATAACTCACCAGTATTACAAGACTAGAGGGGTACCCTCTCTCTCACTCAGTGCTACCGGTCAACAGCCCCGCAATAGTATTTCTTTTGTTATTCTCAGTTAATAATCATTATCGCTCCAATTATAATTCCAAGAGATTATGTGTTCCTCAGATTATGTTATTATTGGTTATTATACTATGCATGATGACATGAGTTATTATGATGATATTATATGCAATTGATTGTTAACTATAACGCTCCGATTTTTCATTATTATATTCATGGAATTTTTAAAATTTAATTCCCAATTTTATCCTCGTAGATTTTTTGGGAGTTATGACAGAAAATAATAAGAGAGATTGTAGAGACGATGCCTTGGGGAATAGATGGATTCACCCCTTGGTTAGTTTAGTTACTGAGAGCATCCCTTAGAGAGGCGCCGCCTTGGGGAAAGTGGGTGTATCCCTTGGTTATTTATATCTGGTGTTGGTATGTACTGATTGCACCCCTCAGAGAACCATCGGCTTACTTGAGGTATTTCATTGGTTATTTTTTTTTCAGAATTTACCCCTTCCGATGTGTTAGCATAAAGGGCTTAACCCCTGGACTGGCCATTCGCTATTGCGCCTGACGCACATAGTAGAGGGTCCTTAATAATAAAAAGAAAGACTATATTCAGATACCTCATAAAAACACTAGTTATGCAGTATATGATACAAGTTGATTGTATGTTTGTGTACTAGTGCTCGTGAACTTACTTTCCTTAGGAGCCTGACTTTGCTTGCCTGGATAAATGTCTTATTTTTTTCATTGAGTAGGCGACTCATATAAATCACCATCGTGGTTTTAAAGATCCCTAGTAGGGTGCTGATTGCTTTTACTTCACCAAGTTTCAGATGCTTCTATCTCAATACATAGTTGTGCCCTTATTTTCATGGACAGATCCTTAGGAACGACACTGCATTTGTTTTACTGTTGATATTGGATTTATTATTTGTTTCCAATGCATGTATTATCGGGATGTTGTTTATTGTTTTATGCTGAATTTTGTCCATCTGAGAATTTAGAGGGTTTTGTCGATGTTTACTTTGGCTTGATAAGCCTGTTTTGGTTTTTGAGATTTACAGCGTTCAGATGTTTACTTTTGTTATTTTGGATAACCTTGTGTTGTTATACAAGGTTTGGCATCCCAGGACTCGGGAGCATTTTGGTAACTTTATTTGTTATTTATATTTTAAATATATATTTTTGGGATGCGAGCGTTGTAATGACATTGAAAACATCCAAAGCTTACTCACACGAATCATTCATCAGAGAAGGGCATCCAGTTTAAATCAAAATGAAATCAATTAGCCACAGCAATAAGAAGCATGCTCATCATATCCATAGCTGTGAACCCTCGGTTGGAATGTGTCATTTTCCTCGTTGGATCGGTAGAAACTTCCTGAATGGTGGCATGATCACTCTGCTCGGCAATGGGCTCCGATGTAGCCTCTTTGTAGTTTTTCCGAAGCCATGGCTCCTCACTCATGACATATGTAGTCTTGGCGTCGCCATACGTTTTATACCCTTTATAGGTTGCATTGGGACATCCATTTATAACCAATTTAACCAACGCCCAATCCTTGTATATGCCGTTACGTCGCCCGTTGAAAACTACATAAGATTTGAACTTCCCCATTGTATAGCACCTACTTAGAGCACAATAAAAGGTGATATTACTCGATTACCATGAAAAAAAGATAAAAGTAAGTCACATTATTGCATTCTCGTATTCAAAATGCATACAAAACACCATACATAATCAAACAAGTTAGAAATCCATTGACAATCCCATACATAACCAGCAACCAACCAATTCATGTTCAAATATAACAACATATCTGAAACTAGAATAATAACAAAAAATCATGCTCAAAGCGCAAAAATGCATGACTAACGAAAGCCACGAAAACCCAACAAGCAAACTACATCTTTGTCAACTTTATTGCCAAACACATGCCCTCTTGTTCTCATGAACTGACCAAAATGTATCAAAATATTCCAGATGCTTATGCAAGTTAAAGATGGTGTCTACCACATCATCATCTGGCACTTCATACCGAATCATTTCAGCCTCCATCCTTGAATACTCATCCGGTTGGATAACCCTCTTTCACTTTGACATCATCCCAAAAAACTTTACATTATCCTCTCTTTCACCTTCCGCAGTTGTCTTTGTGGTCCCGATGCAATCTGAAATCAAGTCAACATCCTTAAATTTCTTTTTTCCTTCCATAGCTACATCACTTGCAATCTCTTCATTAGTAGCCCCAATATAATTAGTGGTCCCAAAATTCGACCCATAGTGGTACTGTTAGTAATTGTAGCATTGGACCTTTGAACCTTCTTGCCATAAGCGTCATTAATGTTGATAGTCCTCACACCAATCATATGATCTTCCCCCAAAAAAATTCTAACAAGCTATAATATTTAGGGGAAGATTCACTAATCTTGTACTTGTAGATGGGCTTTTGCTACAGCATAAACAACAGAATTCCATCACTGAAATAAGACTAAAAAGAAGGTGAGTGGACAACTTCACAATCTAAAAGACAATGCTGACCTTATTCTATGATTCAGCCACTTTCGGACTATCAATCTCAACACACATCTTCTCTTTGTTTCAATCAAAAACACTTTTGTCTAGCACCTCGTGACATGCCACTTACTTCTCTTTCAGACTCTTAACCCCGTTCCTTATATTCTTGTTCATGAAAGTACGGCAGGGCAACCTCTCCTTCAGTTTGTTATTGATGACAGTGTAGGTTCCAAACTTGAATAGTTCTGCATCAACCTTCAAACCATTAACAACTATCTCTTGCAAGAAAATGATTAAAGAATTTGCTTCTTTTTTCCATAACACACGCGACTTCTCTTTCCTCTTCCCCTTGTCCTTCCCATTCCCCTTCTCCTTTGCATTCACCTGTTGTACCATTTCAATATCCAAAATATACAATAAACTAATATAAAAATACATATAATCAAACATATAAATGCACAACAATTGAAATCAAAACAAATATAACAAGTCTAACAGGTACATTTATGCAAATAATAATCTCAATATGAAGGTACAAATGCAATACTAGTACAAATCAAAGGATATATTTCGACAAAAAAAAAAATCAAAGGATATGCAATTATGAATGTAAAGAAACTGAAGCAGAGCCCTCCCACCCTGGTTATATGTATATGAAATTCATTTTCGAATTATATACTCCTAAGACATTAGTTGAAATATGCCCTTTCTTACTAACGTTTCTAGATCTCTCAGTTAGTGAGACTGTCACATCAATATAACAACCATCGAATACCCCGAGACATCTCTATCACGAATCATCAACTGGTACTAATTCTTTGGTTTAAGTGCTCAATTTGGAGAACAAATTGTAAGATAGTTTTCAAACAATTACCTTGAACCACTTCCATTTTGGATCCATGCATTGATCGAGAATTGGTTTTGGTTAACTGTAAAGACATCCTTAGCCAATATCAACGCCTTTAACACCGAATGCACTTGCCTACTCCCCTACTCACCGTGTCACAGGAGAAATCTGTTTGTGATGGCCTATTTTTCTTATGTTGCGCTAAAATTTTTAGGAACATTACGACTTTCTCTTCCACAAACACACTACCAGGTACAGTCAACCCACCCCTAGTTACTAGGATGTCATATAATTTTGCTAATGTGTCTTTGTTCATTCTTAACTCCCAAATGCGATACTCAACGTTGCATTTGGTATCTCATCCATTGCCTCTCTCCTGGTTTCTAAATTGGTCAATATCCTATCATATACACTTTTCTTACCCCAAATACCTTTGAACTTTATTGTAATACAACACTAGTAACAACCCCCATTCCATCATCCTGTGTCGGCAGAGACGTTGCTGCATATACCACCACCACATCAGCATGTCCTCTTTCTATTGTTCATCCTCATCCTCCATGTTCATGTAAAGTTCTATATGCAAATGGCCATCAATTAAAGTTTCTTTTCATGAATCAAGCAGTTAGTTTTCAAATTTAACTTCCTCTTAGTTAAGTCTAACAAAACAAAGATTTTCATATTTCTTTAAAAATGGGAAGCATGATGGTAGTAATAGACAAACAACCTTTTGTAATTGGCTCGATGCAAATCAACATAGAGCTACAGAAACCAAGTCAAGTATATATATAAACACAAGAGAGGTGGCACTTTAGCTCATTTACAGCGAAGATGGGAAATTTCTGGCATCAATGACGTTAAAATTGTAACATTACAATAATAGTATCCATAAAGGACGTGATAACAAATGCATTACTCTAGACATATAATTCTAGAGTTGCAGAAACCCAAAGGGCATAATAGTAGTAGACAATTTCCAAGAGATTAACTCACGCATTAAGAGCAATTAAAAATATAGCCTACAATAAATACGGGCCACATATCGTTGTTATAAAATTGAGAGCAGCAAGAGCATTCAAGGAACCAAAGTATTCCAGAAAAAAGAAACTCCCTCTGTTGAAAGGCAATACAGTGGTAAAGCGTACTGTATTCCCCTTAAACCCCATTTCAAGTCCTGGTGGAAGCGGGTGTATGGAAATCTTGCTATTGGCAGTGGTCCCACCTCACAAGGGTGACGCATCGAGCCACGGGGAGAGATTAGTCCGGTAGTCGACTGGGACACCCTTCTAGTATCAAAAAAAAAAATGGCAACAAAATAAACAGCGACCAAGGCATTACACAAAATCAGGAAGTGATAAAGCAGAAAGTCAAGAATGAGCAAAAGAAGGCATGAACAACTAAGAGCAATTGCTGCTCCTACCCGACTTTATTGTGATCATTAGTAGT
This sequence comes from Turnera subulata, assembly GCA_028386065.3. Taxonomy (NCBI): domain Eukaryota; kingdom Viridiplantae; phylum Streptophyta; class Magnoliopsida; order Malpighiales; family Passifloraceae; genus Turnera; species Turnera subulata. The sequence goes on along the minus strand of JAKUCV010007035.1, from coordinate 28,618 downwards.
AACACTTGAATATGTCTGAAAATTAACTTCCTAGTTTTTGCTTTATAATAGGGAAAGGATCAAAGGGTTAAACAGCATTCTTTGACCATGGTATATTGCAATCTTGTTAGGAAATTTCAAAATGAAATTGAAGTTTGTTGATCCTTAGAGAATATATAGGTTATGCTGATGCAGATAATGCTTGAGTTTTATACGTAGAATGAATCTAGTCTCCTTGAGCTTTAGGCTGAGTGCTTCCACTAAAGGGAGTTTCATTGTAACAAAATGAAAAGCAATAAGCAAAAAAATAAATTTGCAAGAAGCCAGAAGAAATTTGTAACTTGGTAGCTTTCTAGAAACTTAGATCTAGTAGGTTTTTAAAATTGAAAATAAAATCTGGAGATAAAGGGGTATCTTTACTAACTTCTTAGGATTTCATAATATTCAACATCTAATATTAATAGTGAGAATTCTCAAGTCAAATTAGTAGATTATTTTAGGATTATTTCAGAAGAGCAATGCTCCTGTTTGGTAAGAGAAGAGAGGACCAAAGGCATGAAAAAAAAAATGCATAAAGAGAATGCTATAAGTAACCGCAATATAGACGAGCTTTTCCTGTTGAAAATTTGCAGGAAACAAACTCATAATAAGGCAAATCAAGCAAGATATAGAGCTGTAAAGATAACATAAATAATCAATTGGTGATTGGGCTACAAGATAATAGCAACAAATGCATCACAAGAACAAAAAGAGAGAAGCCATGGAAAAGGTTAAACAAGTGATAGTTTCTAGAAAAACAACTAGTGAATAAGCAAATGTTTTGAAGTTGCAAAACTAGTCAAAAAGGAAGACATAGAACCATGGAATACAAGTAAAGAAACCCTCTGTAGGTTTCAAGTTCAATAAAGACCTTATTTGCCACAATAATCTACAATCAATACATTTCAAAAATCAACAACTAATACAGTTCAAAATTCGACCACATAGGAAAACACATCGAATTCAGAAATCAAATGTTCAATCTTGAAAACAAAAGTGTTGTTTATTCAGAGAAGAGGAAGTCAAGTTATCCAACCCACAGGTGTTGTTAACCCTATCGAGCTCCAATTACCTACTACAACAATCATAACTAGGATGAATTAGGAAGGAATCATAAGAAAATGAACTGCTAATAATAATTTTTATACCTAATATAACCGATTGAAGGTTTAATTTCAAAATCGAAACCTAAGGTTTTTTTTGTATGAATTGGGATTCAGATTTTAGGGGAAAAAAGGAAGAATGAGAGGGAGAGGGTGCATAGGAGGAATTAGAAAGTTGACGAATAGGATTTTAACAAAAAAAATTACACTAGACCACCCAAAAGAGAGGATTCGATCGCGAGAAGGAGGAGGAGATGAGAGGAGCGACTGACCTACCGAGGAGAGGAGAGAGAGTGTAAAAAGCCGACTGAATCGGGTGAAAGGGAAAGGAACGATTTTATTAGGTTAGTGTATTTTTGGATTATTATTTTTGACCGGAGGCACGGCTGTCCGAAAAATACAAAGCCAAACCTGCGCCCCCGAACCCGCGCTCGCATGGAGGAAATGACATATGTAAATATGAAAACTTCTCGACTAATTCAATCTTTGTCGCTTCACTAAAAGATAAATTACCATACACCTTACTAATAAGAGTTGGTTTAGGTGGTTGATGTTCAATTAACACTCTCATTAGGTTGAAAGTTCAAATCTCATTGATCGTCTCTCTTGGTCAGTAATCAATAAACACTACTGTAAGTGCTCATTGAGCCCGATAGTCTGCTCTGACTATTGATGGGGGAGCCTCTCCTTAAACTAAACCTTTGTTTACTAAAAAGATTACCACAAACCTTAGCACCATCCATCCGAAGGACGACTATTAACCATGTCTTGTCTCAAACCAACAAAGTAGAGTTAAGAGCACCCCACAAAAACTCACTTTAGAAGGACGGGTACTACTCACCTAAAGGCAACAACAAAATGTTGGTCATTTATTATCCTGAATAAAAACACTTGTCGACCTATAACATCACTTGGCCCTCGGAGGGGTGAAAATCACACCCTCCTTTGATTCTCATCTACTACCTAAAGCATCGTTTGTAATTTTTTTTTTATCAAAGGATCGTTTGCTATCTTTGTATTGCCCCAACTAACCATTTCTCTTTGCATACTGGTCCATGTCGATTGGTTGGTTGACAAATTGGGATGCTCTCGCCATTTGTTTCCAACTTGCCTTCTTCTGTAGCAATTGAACAAAGTTAATTGCATCAAGGTCCTCCACGAGTGCAACCATAATACTCACCAATTCTGTATAGAGCTTGTAGGTAAGGGAGTAAGAGGGGCTTTGACACTCCGTTGTTGGTTTTTGGTATAGTTGGTACACAATTTTCTTACATTGGGTCAATCATGCACCCACAACTTTTCTCGAGCCATTTATGTACCTGGAGTTTTCGCGGGCAGGTCAGTCATGGGGTCTCGGGCGGGACATGTGCTGACGTGGATGCTTCCCTGAATTGGGCTACTGCCCGTTGCTCAAAATGGCGTCGTATAACCATGATAAGATGTCGTTTTGGGTCCATATGGCAGATGTGTGTCCAGCCTATTGTCCCAGCAGTTCCTACTCGGTTCAAGAGGTTCAACCGAAGAATTAAATGACCCAAAACATGGGTTCAATACATTTTACCCACCCGAAATTTCGGTCAAACTTCACTTACCCCCTAAAAAAACCAGAATTTCACCCCCTGAATTTTATTATTTGTTGTTGGTTCAACACCTTTGGTTGGACCAATTCCGTTTCAAATCACAGAAGTGACGGAATTCACAGATGAAGCACACGTGGTGATATCCTGACCGTTCAATAATTTTCACTCTTTTTTTTACAAAAACAAAACATAAGATCTTTATCTAAAAGAAAAAAATTACAAATAAAAAAAATCTCTCACTCACCGTCGCTCTTTCTTTCTTTTTTTTTTTCACACTCTCTCCTCTCTTCTACCACACCACAAAATCTCTTCCCACTACTTTTTTTCCCAGACTATCTCCTATCTTTTCCACCACTAACCACCGCCATCCACCTTCACAAGACGAAAAGATGGAGTGAGGCAGGGGGCTTGAATCGGAGGCTCGGCCTCGCATGCGATGAAGTTGGGAGTGGAGGTTGGAGGTTGTGCCGCTTTCTCCTCCCTTATCCTTTCCCTTTCCCTCTCCTCTTTCATGCTTCTCTTTGTCTTTTCTTCGTTATGCTTTGAGTCGGCTTCCCAAACATGTGTTTGGATGTTATTGATAAAAAAAAAATAATTCATTGTTCATTATCGGGGTTGCTGTTTTGTGGATGTTAGGAAAAAAGCCCTACTCCACGATTCTCTGGAATGGTTATGAAGGAATGAGTTTTTTTAGGATTTGGAGGAAAAATTTAAGAGGAACTGATGGAGGTTTGAAAGGGATCCGAAGAGATAAGAATTGTGGATTGAGATTAATTTATGATTAGCCTTAGGATTATGATGATTTGATAAGGGATTTGGAAGAAAAAAAATTGAGAGTTGCAGAAGTGGTGGCGTCTAATGGCCAGCGGCGGCAACGTCCCAGTTTCTTTTTTAAATTTGATTTTTTTATGCAGCAAGACATTTTCTTCTTTTTTGCTGAAAATAAAAAGAATAAATAGATTTTTATGCCATTATTAGATGGTCATCGACGTTGATAAATTTTTCTTCGATTAAAAAGACTTTTTCATTTTTTAAAAAAATAAAATAACAAAAAAAAGTTATCAAGAAGGATGAGGAGTTAAGTTCTTGTCCAATCGCTTCTTCTTTTCTTTTCAAATTGACACTTTAATTTTAAAAAATTTAAAAAAATAAAAAATGATTCAAAATGATTTTTTAATTAGAAAATATCAAGGAATGTTCTGGATTAATTCTTTGGTTGAGCCTCTTTAATTCGGGTGAGAACCGGGTGGGAAGTCGTTGGGACAATGGGTTTGGACCTACCCTTGCCATGTGGGCGATAAAACGACGTCGTATGGGATGTACGTCGTCGTTTTGAGTAACGAGCAGTAGCCCAATTTTGGGACAGCATCCATGTCAGCACATGCCCCACCCGAGACCCAGACTAACCTGTCTACGAAAACTCCAGGTGCATAAATGGCTCGAGAAAAGTTGTGGGCACATGATTGACCCAACGTAAGAAAGTTGGGTGCCAACTGTACCAAAAACCCCTCTATTGTTAGTTTTTTGCGCTCGTTCCGAGCTGCCTCTAAATCATCCATCAGAGCCTAGGATTTGACCTTACTTGGTACCTCAGCTTTGTCCTACTCAGATTCTTGAATTTTTATTGTCCCAATCTTAGGATCCCCTTAGACATTATAATGCCTATCTCTTTGAGACTTACTTCACATTTTGCATTTCGAGTCTGCTTTACCGTATATCTCATTAGCTTGCATTCATGGGCCAAAGCTATCTAGCTCTGACAACTCCACTATGTCATTAAGCCTTTTTAGAATTACTATACCTCACAATAGTATGCAATATGAGTCCATATTGTCACGATCCAAAATCAGGTCCATGACCGGTGTCTAGTCCTAGTAGGAGACATATGACTACCCAAGACATGGCAAGCCTTAAACAAATAATACAAATATAATCTCCAAAATAAAATACTTCCATAAAATGAACAATCCAACAAATCATATGACAAATATAAACTCCAATCTCAAAAACTAATCAAAATCCTTAATATAATCCAAATCATGAAAGTTCCCAAGAAACTAGAGAAACAGTGGAGCTCTAACAATCCAAAAGTCTACTACGCATATCAAGAGAACTCGCCAAGTACGAACTATGACTCAAGCCTACTAATCACCTAAAAATATTTTAAAAATAGGGGTGGGTACTTTCTTAACTTAGTGGGCATAGTACAAAGAAAACGAAAACCAAACTAAAATCATAATGGTCGAAACATATACACTTCATATTCAAAATAGAATAAGCTTACTTGTTAAATGATCAAAAGTATACAAAATTAGAGGAAGCCTTGAATTTAAATATCAAATAATCATAATACTCAAAATAAACGGAAGCCTTCGTGACAAAGTTGGTAGCGGAGTCGATCTCACTCCACTTTCGGGTGGGCTTGGGCCTTATGGCCCGTTTCTCAAGGGGTTGATACTGAGATTACGATCGGTACGTCCCGGTGATCGGGGTACCTATGATTTAGATTTGGGCTCCCCTCATGAGGACACAAGGTCCAAAGGAGGGGAGAATGTGATGACCCGAGTCCCACATCGGAAGAGAACGAGAGAGGTCTTGTGTATATATGTACCAAGTTGTTGGCTACCAAATAACTTCAAGCTTAAACTTTTGGGCCACGTGGTTTCAGCCCAACTTTGGAGGTTATTCTAGGCCAGTCGACTACTTGGGACGTTACACATATTTACAACAAAAATTACCAGGTCTCCTATACTTGAAACTATAGTTATCAGAAGCATACAGACCAAAAGAAAGTTACGAATCATGGTATCAATCATATGCCTCGAGCAGAGATGCCATGTGGCAACGTATGAGTGGTGCCACATGGATTTTTTTTTTAAGATACAAATGGTGGAACTCACCTTTAAAAATTCACATAGCACCACTCATATGTTGTCATGTGGCATCTGTGCAACTGTTTGATGCATATAATTAGTATACATATAAATACTCATATCTAATTAGTAAAACAAAGTTTGGGATGCAAAATTGGTACAAATTGAAAAGTTTGGGTATTAAAAACTATCAAAATCCTCAAGGTCACAACAAATTATGAGCAAGCAACCATAGAAGTTGTTTAGAGAAAAAAAAATACCAGAAACCTAACTTTGATACTTGTTAAAACGAAGATAAAACCAAATGCAAGAGAGAATATCTGAGGTGCAGTAAGAGAAATTAGTGTTAAACTAACCCGGTCCCAGTTTGAGGAAAGTGCATAGAAGATATTACAATGTCGTAAAGGTCAGATGTGGAGAGGAAAAGAAAAAAGTACCAAAACCTAACCTTGATACTTGTTAGAACAAAGATAAAGCCAAACGCAATAGAGGATATCCGAGGTGTAGATAGAGGAATTAATGTTTACCCCCTCTTTGGTACCAATTCCAAATAGGAAATGAATTCAATTCCTAAGAATATTTTGTCCAAGCATATAAATTTATAATTTTATCATAATATTTCATTTTGATCTTATAACTACTAATATATATAGTTAGACAAAAATATCTTTAAGAATTGAATTCAATTCCCATTTAGAAACGATACCAAACGGACGCTAATCCGATCGGTCCGAATTTGGAGGAAACTATATAGAAAATATTACGGTAAATATAAATTGTGGAGAGGAAAAGAAAACTAAGGTTAAAAGAACAAGCCATTCATTTTTTTTTGGGTTTCCCACTGGTATCCCGGGTCAGTCCACCTTTAAGGACATCAAAAGCACCAGACTAAATCCAGCTCGACTCGGATGGCACCTAAGTAATAGTGGGTGAGTCTCCCAAATGAAGTTTTCTGCGTACACGAAGACTCGAACCCAAGACTTCGCTTAAGCGGAACAAGTTTGAACCAGCCTCAACGGGTAAGAATAAGCCATTCTTTTTTGTTACTGGAAAGGTGCCTCCACATAATGAAATACAATTTAAGTGGCATTATATTATTGGTAGGCATGCTTTATAAATGGCCAAAGCCGCCAAATTCTGCAGGAAAAATTAGTTGGTGGAGATTATTCAATTTCAACTGGGATATGTTGAGTTTTGAGATTTGAGAAACACAATATTTTATGGATTAAAAATATCTATTGTTCTTGTTTCAACTCAATCTGCATTATCTGAGCTATTTGATGGCATTAAAAAGTAAGCCCACCAATACCGGACTAAATGATAAGGAAAAAGAAAATGACAAAGCCATCTTGATTATTTTATGTACTCCATAGTTTTCGTACTGAATTATTTGATTAAAATGGCAACTCTGTTTATGTTAGACTGCATATTTAGTTGGATGCGATGCGATGTAAATTCTATTATTTAGATCTAATCAAAGCTGCACATGCCATCACCACAAAATTATGGATTTTAGGTAATTAAAAATATTATATAATTCACACACACAACAACAAATTGAACTATTTGGGATATATAATGCCACCAAAAGCTTGCCGGTTTGTTGGATTTAAATCAATTTGGCTGTATTATATTACATAGGGAGTCAAGATTTATATGATTTGTAAGATTCTAGTCAAAAAGACTATACAAATGGTAATTTACGGAGTCAACATTGCTTAATGGGATTATACCAAAACTTAAATAAACTCCTACTTTGTGGATGCTGGTCACTCCTAAAGATAATGTTTTTTTTTATATAAATAATGCCACTTAAAAGTGGGAGTTAGTCCCCCTGATCCCGAAGAGAGAAATACGTATAGAGACGAAAATAATCCCCCAACAAAGAAAAATGTACAAAGAGAATACTCATGATCAAAATCATTTAGTTTTGTTCTGCTCAAAAAAAAAAAAAATCATTTAGTTTTGTTGAACTATACAGGAAAAAGAGAAGCAGAAAGAAACCAGCCAGAAAAAAGCAAGGCTCTGCAACAAACAACGCACTGTAATCATAACCACGTGGAAAGTGATACACCCAAAACATGCCCATCCTGGTAAAAAAGAAAAGAGCATATATTCAACCCCAGACTCGAGCAGTAGACACATAACAAGGCAAGGCCCTCTTTTCTCTCGTCCTATATCTGCTTTTGTTTTGTCTTTATTTTTTTCCCCTTTTTTCTTATTGCTCTTTTTGTGATATTTTATTTGCTTCCTCTCTCTCTAACTCTCGGCCTTTTTAATCAGAGATCCCATTTTTATTAGCTTCCCTTACTCCTCTGTTGTTTTGTCACCTCTAAACTAATTGGTAAGCGTTTCTTGCATTTCCTTAGCTTTACCATTTCTTGATTTTGTTTCTTGGGATACACAACAGGGGAAGAGAGAGAGAGAGAGAGAGAGAGAGAGAGAGAGAGAGAGAGAGAGGAATGGCAAGTAAAGGAATTTCCTTTATCCTAACAGCTGTATTTCTTTGGCATCTGCAGTTTCTTGACATCCTTTTACCAGTACTTGCAATTCCTTTTTACAGTGGTCGTAGTAATTTTTTAGCCTCTGAAGTTTCTTCCACCTTTTTTAACAGTAGTTACGTGCTAGGAAATAGTGTCTTTCTTTTCTCATTTCAACTTGGTACTTTGTTTCGAATTTGCAGAAAGCATGTAATGATGATGAGGCAGATGCGAGGAATTGGATGGTTTCTAAATATAGAGAAACATATGTTCCATTCTGGGTTTTTTAAAATCTTTATTTTTTGCGGCTAAGCTTGAAACTTTAAAGCCATGTTTTTAAAAAGTTATGCTTTTCTTATTTGTTTGCTATTTTGTGGTAACCTTTTTTATTCCTTTCAATATATGGCTTAGCCGGTTACCTTGTTTTGTTTTCTTGCTGATTCTTCTTCTGCCTTTGGACTTTTATTTAATAGTTGGAGGGTAGGAGTTCTTTGGTAGTTTAAAAAATTTGCCCACTTCAGTAGTCCCATGATTCTGATTTGTTCGTCTGGGCTATTCTCAATATTAGTGTTTTCTTCTTCTTTTGGGTGTTTTGTTTTTTCAAAGGGTATTAATAAGTAGAGGGGTGTGTGTTGTTGAAGATTTCTGTCCATTTATTTGACGTTTTGTTGGGTGCTCCTCTGGTTGATGAGCCTCTGTGGGTCTTATCTAGGGTCCTACATTGCGTTCTGATTAGCCCCAACAAAATTCAGTATTCAATTATTGCAGCTGGAACCTTGATGCTGTTCATTGTACGGCTCATACTTGATGCTAAAAGTTCAGACATATATCCTTTCTTTTGACAAACTTAGTACTCCAGTTCTCCTCTACAACTGGGTATCTACTTAAGCTGAGTCTTCTTATGAGTTAGGTTTTCTCGATAGCCGTAACTTCTTGTAGAAGTTTGACTGCTTTCAGAGTTTGTTAGGAACATAAAGGTAAAAAAAAATTTGAGAAAAGGAGAGTCCTTGATATGGGTTGAAAAGTTTTAACCTTTTTAGTGGGTGTTGTACTTGTTTAGTTCACTCTTGTTCTATGTAGCTTGATCTGTTTGAGCTGTCGGGTTTGGTGGATTTTAGCGACAAGATCCCATCTTTTTAAATTTGGTCTGGTACTTATCATAGACATGTTGATGGTTACAGGTCCGGTTATTTTTCTTGGCTTTTGGGGTTATACCTGTTCTATGTGATGCTATTCAATCTTATCTTCTGTCTCTCGCTAATCTGTTTATTGTCAGTATGTTAGGGCTTTGAGTATTAAAATTGGAATTTCATTGAATAACTTTGATAATGTTTACTGGTGCAGATGCAGTAATGCTTGCAGGATCTTGGGTTAGTCCTTTGTGGGTTTTTCTGATGAAGCTGTGAAGAGATTCTATGAGATCAGTCTCACTGATGGAGTGGAATGGAAAGCCCCCCTTGCAGTGGGACTGGGAGAATCTTATAATGTTCAATGGAATTCCTTCTGAAAATCCAAAGAAGTTGAGAGAAACAGAGATAGATATTACTGGAGAGCAAGGAACTAATTCTGGGTCTTTCAATTCATCTGGCAATGGGAGTGGTGGTGGTAGTGGTGCTTCTGGATCTGATTTTGATCTTGCTTGTTTGTCCAAGAGCTCAAAGTCAGCTTCCATCAGTTCTTCACCCATTGGAGAAGTGAAAACCTCCAAACTTACTTCTGAGGCATCTGGAGCAATACCTGAAGATTATTTTGACTTTAAGGATGACTTTATGAGGTCCAAGATGATCTCTACTCCTGCGGTGGAAGCTTCAGTTGGTTCAGCTGAGCCACTGCTCAGTTTGAAGCTTGGTAAACGCTCATACTTTGAAGATGTTTGTGTAGGGAGCAATCCTAAGAATTCTTCATCTTCTGTTACTCCAACCCCAGCTGTTACTCCAGTGAAGAGATCCAAGGGTAGTTCTCAGAATAGCCAAGCTCCACGCTGTCAAGTTGAAGGCTGTGACCTTGACCTCTCATCGGCCAAGGATTACCATCGGAAGCATAGAGTTTGCCAAAGCCATTCGAGGTGCCCCAAGGTTATTGTAAATGGTCTGGAGCGAAGGTTTTGCCAGCAGTGTAGCAGGTAATGCTTCTAAGTTAAGTGAATGGTTCTTTTCTTTTGATAAGATATAAATTTTATAACATAAGTGGCAAACTCATTAAAAGGTTAGCTGGTACCAGCATGGTCTGGTCAGAAAGAGTAGCAATACAGAAGGCATCAGAACAAGAACAAGTTCATTTTGTTCGATGAAGATTGAAAATGACTCGATGTACTACTTGTTTGTGTTGCCAATTGATTTGTATCTTTCATCAGAACTGTCAAATGTGCCGATCTGCATTTTAAATTTAGGTAATTATACATATTTCATGTAATTAGTATTTATTTCACAAATTTCTGGGTTTTGGATGTCAAAGGTTCCATAGTCTCTCCGAGTTCGATGAAAAGAAGCGGAGCTGTCGCAGGCGTCTTTCTGATCACAATGCAAGGCGCCGCAAGCCACAATCAGAGTCTGTCCATTTAAACCCTGCAAGGCTATCTCCAACATTATATGGTACCGTTTTGCAATTGGACTTTGATATTTGTTTTTAAAACTTGAAAGCTGTTTTCATAAATAAAGCTACCATGACAGATCACTTTGGCAAGTAGTGTTTAAGTATGGGGAATCTCAAATTCATTTATTTGTTGCTTCAGAAATAGAGAACCTCTGCATAGCAATTGCCATTACTCTTGTTATGTTTTTTCCTTTACCATCTAATTGTTGTACTGAACTGAGAAGCATGGGATTTTAGAAACTTAAGGCCATTAAAAAAGCACAAATAAGACCCTAACCATAAGAAAGCACAGAGGTCAGAAAATCTAATTCATTCAACTTTTGTCCTATTATATTCTCTTGCAGAGACAATCCTCCAAAATGGTTCCTTCAGATGTTTAGTTTGCCTGTTAGCATATGGTAGTTCTAAATTATCAGAGCATAAAGTAGCTATTGACTTGTGATATGCATGGCTGAACTGATTTAGATATTTTTCGAGAAGCTGCTGCAAAATGGTTACTCATGCTGTTTCTCTGGGAATTGTTTCTTGTTTGTAAAAGTTAAAATTAACATTACACCATTTATGTTCATGGAAATTGTATGATATATGCTTAACTGTGCAGATGGCAGGCATGAGATGAATATTGTATGGAACAGGCCTCTTATCAGTTACAGGCCTAATGCTGATGTAGCTTTGGAAGGCTCACCTAGCTCCAAGTTTACAATAGTCAAAGAGTATTTAAGGAAGCCTGAAAATGTTGGAGGCATTGAGGGACAGCTTCAGTTTGCCAACAATGACGTGACAACTTCTATGCCTATGAATCAGCATGATTCCAGTAGCTTGTTTCCATCGAAGGTCAAGGCTGAGGTTCTCAATCAAGGTTTGTTTGCTCTTTTATTGGAAACAAGCTTAATGATTGTTGGATTAAGTGTCTTTAACTACTTTTCCCACACTAAATCTCCAATTAGTATGTTTAGTAATCTATGATAAAAGTGACGCTTTATTGTATTTTCAAGATCTAGTTGGAGTTGCAGCAATATAGAAAGATGTAGACGGAGTTCATTTTTTCATAATACCTAACTATACAGGCTTTCTGAGATTTGCCAGATTTTTTTTTGTCGAAGAGATTTGCCAGATTATTCCTTATAAGCTATGCATGTCAGATTAATTAGGATATCTCTCAGCGGCTGCATCAAGTGTGGCTCCAATTTCATATGCCAGTTTCTCCCAATCCTTAACAGTTACTGTTGTGAATGCCTTGAGGTCAATAAAAATTCAGTATCAAGTGAAAAATTAGTAATGGCTGGTCAAGTTTGGTTATTGGAACAAGACTTGGAAATGGCTCTTAACATACATGAAATAAGACTTCGAAATGGCCTTAACATGCATGAGATAAGACTTGGAGTGGCTCAACATACTTGAATCTAGTTGCTGGATGGTCACTGTAGACTGTAGAAACCTAAAGATTAGGGTATTTTAGTGCTTGAATGAGTCAAATCCCGGGAAGAAATTAGTCCTGCATCCGTCGGGGATACTCTTCTTATATCATAAAAATAATTAATATTAATGAACTCATCAATGTCTTGAAAAATAATTTGTTCACAAGTTTTGAATTGAGCATTCCCTCTGTTTCAAAAATATTGAAGTTTATGGTTGTAAACAAAGATTAAGAAAAGAATTAAGACAATCTAGATTTGTAGAGATAATATTAATGTTTGATTAAATTATCCCTATCTAGGAATTTTATTTACAAGATCTGTCTATCATTCTTTTAGTTAATGAAAGAAAAAGTAGTAAAAGATTCTATTATTTAATGTCTGCTCTGTTAAAAAAAGAATTCTATTCTTTAGTGATGAGGATGTAATTGGAAAATAAGCTATCAATGTTTCCAAGGAATTCTAAAGTGACAAATGTTTTAAAATAACACCAAAAATTTAAAGCATCACTCGTTTTGGAACATAAATGACAAAAATTCATATAACATGTAACATAACATTTGTTCTTCAAGTTTGACCAATTTATTTATTTTGAGATAAAAATTTATCCATTGAATTTATGTGATCTGCTAATTTATTCTAATGGGCTAGATTATTAACCTCTTTGTACATTTGTGTGATGGTTCCAATAAAATTGGTTATCTTAGTGGGGAGTAGAGTGAATATGAAACTTGTGTGTGAGGTGGGAGCTTCCAGTTGAAGATTCTCGCTTTCATATTTAGGTTCTTTTTGCTACATGAGTCAGATTGGATTGCAAACCTGACAGAATATAAAGGATTGTTCCATAGGCTATCTCAATGTCTCTAGAAGTATTATAATATATTTCTGATACTGGAGATATGTCAACTATAAACAGATGTCCGATATGATACATTTAAAGACGATTGTTATGTATTGTTGGTGAAATAGCACAGAAGTTGACATGAGTCAGAAAATATTCCGATGCCCAATTCACCCAGTTGCCCCATCACCAGTTGTTGCCACTTGGTGCAAGCTATGGACCACCATGAGCATTAGTCCCATGAGCTTCTTTTACTTAATGTTCTTTCCATATTTAAGTCTTGTTGCCCTAGGACTACAATCCTCCCCTTTTTCTATACGCTCATGATTTCCACTTTGCACCTATTCCTTAGAACAACATTAGCAAGGATGAGATTGTAATTCTTGCAAACGGGAATCTTTGTGTGAGAAATAGAAAAAAATAGTAACTATATGGAAGTATTTGCTTGTCTGTCGTGAGGGAGTAGCTACCATCTAGTTGATGTTGCCAGCCTAGCCTAGGTGTCAACAGTAGGCCTTGCTTAGGCCATACACCTGACACTAGTCAAGCTCCCAGGCATCCAGACTCTGAGATTGCTTAGCTGGTGCATTTAGAAAACCCCTACAACTAATGAAATTGGTGAGACATTTTAAGTTTCATAGTTTACGTATGCAAACGGTACATATGTGTGTGCGTACACAAAAGTATCTGTGGGAAAAAGGGAAACATGTTTACCATATGGAAGTATTTGCTTGTGTAACCTGATGGAATCAATGGCGCCTAGTCTATGTTGCCAGCCCCAGACCTCCCTCAGTGTTGCAGGAACGGATTGTTTTGCTCGAACCTTCTCTTCTCCTTTTGTTTGTCTACAAGATAATCATCTTCCAGAACTTTTATGCACAAGCTGATTATATAACTCGTAACTTGCAGGTATAGAAGAACCAATTGTCTCTTCCACTGTTGAAAATACTCCGTATCTTCATCGTGCTCTCTCTCTTCTGTCAAGTAATTCATGGAGTTCTTGTGAGCCAAAATCTGCTTCACTTGAACAGTCCGTGCATACAAACCATGCTGGCATGCCTCAGCCTGTGCCACATATTATGTCCCAAGGCTTGCCACTTTCTTCTGCTGGGTACTGGAGGACTGAGCAGCAGCAGACTGAAACTCAAGTTCAGGTCTTGGCTTCACACAGCAGTGGCAACAGTTATTCACAAGAGTTCCAGTTGTTAAGAGCCCCATATGAGAATGACTTGTATTCCAATCAGCTGAGCTGATTCTGCAGAACTGTCTTTCGGAACTTCATGTTGATGATTCCTTGGATAAGGTTGGTGTGTGGTTCAGTTCCATGCTTCTTTACTATTTCTTGTTCTCATGCTTGGCGTTTAATTAACAGTATTTGTGGTAGGAGTGCTTCTTCTTGTAAATTTCTGACGCATTTGACCACATGAAGTTGCTAGTTTAGCATAATATTCTGACTCATCCTTTCCAATTTTCTCCAGGAACTTGATCGTCTTGGCTTTTCCTATCAGGGTCTAGTCATGGTAATTGCTAGTTAGTTAAACATTTTCTCCTAAAACTATTATTCAGCTTGTATGGCAGCGTTACATTCTGAACTGCCACTGGGTGCAGGCTTTTATGAAACTGGCTATGATAAGCAGTGATTATGGCAGTTGCGGGTATTTCAAATGTCTTGAACTGTTAGTCATTTTTGCTTCTGCCACTAGCTGCAATGCATAGACCTCTAGGTTTATTTATTGCGAAGAACCTCCAATGACAACTTTTTCTCGGTATGCATTCATTCACCTCTATTGACACTTAATGGAAACATGGAAAACCTTGAACCCACTATTGTTTCCGGAGAGGTTTAGACGCAGTAACTGATACGCACCTGTTAATCATCTTGTCTAAACTCAAATGGTGACGCTTGACATTTGGTTGGCAATTGAGTTTGGCAGGCACTGAAAAATTTTATAATGATTGCCCAAGTTCAAAGGCAGTCTCTCGGGATCCGAATATGGTACTTCTAACCTACACATTTCCTTTTTTTCTGTACCACAGTTTTCTGTTCTACCGCACTTGATTAGCGTATACATCCTTTCGGATTTGATGTAAAGTCCTTCCCTGTTGTTTTTTTTTTTTAAAGAAAAAAGTCCTCTCTTCCAGCAAGAAAAATTAGTGACTTCGTTTTCCACGTCAATGCAGCCATACTTTTTTTGCGTTACCATCACATGGCTCAAGTGCAGTCGCTAAGCCAAAACCTCAAGCAGCACAGCAATTCCTTCCCCGTCGAGTATATGCATTTAGCAAGTTCTTAAAAATGATCTCCAAGTTTTAAGCTTTACTTATTCCAGCCGTCATGGTTAGTAAAAATTTAAGAGGAATTAAAGTGACGGGCATTTTTTTAGTTCCTCAGAAGTAGCTAGCGAACATCTATCGGTTTTTTTTAGTGAAAGTAGCGATTACTTAAAAAAGCATGGGTGGTCAAATTGATGGAATTGACTCTTTTGAAGACGCAAAGGGTTAAACAAATTTCGGCTTCGATAGACTACTATTCTTCATGAGACTATATATTGATTTGGGTAGTAACACGTGTCCTTTTTTATGAAAAAAGTTGAAGGCTTAATACCTCATCTCAGCCTCAAATTTGGCAAGCCTTTTGATTTTGGCCCATGAGTTATTTTTTTCTCTATTTATTTTTGACACTTCATTTTGGTTTCACCCGTGATTTTAGCCCATGTGCTCAAAATGACCGGCAAAATGACCGGATGAATTGCTCGTGTCAGTGTTAAGACATGTCAAATTCATTAGCCACTTGTGAGTAGGGATGGCAAAAATCCCCAATGTCCCCGGAATCTGCGGGGATGGCGATGGGGACGATTATTGACCCGTGGGGACAGAGATGGGGAAGATTTTCAACACGAGATTAATTTGGGGATGGAGATGGAGATCATAACACCCGCCCCGCGGAGATCTGCAAATATATAAAATGACCATTTTATCCCTCTAGTTAATACTCCATATAGGATTTTTAGTCATTTTGTTCAAAATACAAAAAAAAGATAAAAGAATAATGTAATATAGACCACAAGTTGTGTTAAATTCACTTACTTTTATTGCATTTTTCATTATTATGTTGGTTATATTTTAATTTTTTGTGGTAATATGTAGTGTTAGATAGCAATAAATAATTTGTATTTACATTATGTATTTTGTAATACCTTGGAACTAAAGCTCAACCTTTCTTGTAAATATTAAAACATGAATAATTTGAGTCGCAAGGACCCGAAGGGATCCGCGGGGAGTGCGGGGAGCGGGGATGAGGACAAAATTTCCCCTGCCGCGGGGAATGGGGATGGAGATGGGGATAGCTTTAGGTCGCGGGGATAGGGCGGGGATTTCTCCACCCGCACAATCCCTGCCCCGCTGCCAACCCTACTTGTGAGTAATAAAACACCAAATAAAAAAGATCAAATAGTTTGAAAGCCTTGATTGAGGCTTAAAGAAAAAAAAAAAAGAAACAAATCAAATCTGAAAATTAATTTTTCTATACGACGCAGATCTAAAAAGAGTCTTCACCATGGGTGGAAGGTGCCCTGACACATGCACTCCCTTCTTTGCAAAGTGAGATTCTCGGCCCGATTAAGACATGATTGTTAACCAGGTTGAGGAGGCCAGCCTGGTCGGAGAAGACGCCTGAAAAGTCTAGGATTTTTATTAATTTTGATGAGACAAGGATTTTCCATTTATCAAGAAGAGAGGTGAATAGGAGGGGAATCATGATGAAGACTCTTGACTTTTATGTATTTTGATGAGCAAGTGAAAAACAAAATGAGAGAATGAGGAAGGAAAACATTCCTAGGACTCTTGAATTTTTTTGGTGAGGACTCTAGAATTTACTATTTTTTGAATTTTATCTTTTGAAAAAAAAAAATGAGCATGAATTAAAAAAAAAAAGTCATGAATCATGAAGAAAAGCTATTTTTGGAATTTGATTATGTTTTTATGCTGACATTTTGGCTATTAATTGCAACACTAGTACCTAGTAAATTATTCTACTAAGCCACTCATGTCATGACACCGACACCTAAGCATTTTATCCGGTTATTGTGAACTTATGGGCCAAAATTGTGGGTGAAACCAAACTGAAGCGTCAAATTCGAGAAAAAAAATAATTGATGGGCCAAAATGCTTGCCAAATTGGAGGGTGAGATGAGGTATTAAGCCTAAAGTGAATAAGTCATATCACATGGCAATTTGTATACGAGTCATCTTCTCTAGTCATGATAGAATTGAATACAATAATACTTNTCATGACACCGACACCTAAGCATTTTATCCGGTTATTGTGAACTTATGGGCCAAAATTGTGGGTGAAACCAAACTGAAGCGTCAAATTCGAGAAAAAAAATAATTGATGGGCCAAAATGCTTGCCAAATTGGAGGGTGAGATGAGGTATTAAGCCTAAAGTGAATAAGTCATATCACATGGCAATTTGTATACGAGTCATCTTCTCTAGTCATGATAGAATTGAATACAATAATACTTTTTATTATCTAGTAAATATCTTGAAAAAAACTTTTAATATTCTATCAACTTTTCATATTTAATTAAATTATTTCTAAATTAAATACAAACTCCTGAAATTATATTGTATTAAAATTATTTCTTGGACTACCGGGGTGGTGGCCCAGTGGTAAAGCCTTTAGCTTGCCATCTCTAGGATTCGGGTTCGAGTCTCGACGCTTCCAGTCAAGCCCCATAATAGTGTGATATAACCGAATATGGCCTTCCACACTGGGGTGGTGGCCGTTGAGTCCGGTGACACCCCGACACTATGACGCATATCAGGCGGTCTCTCCTGTGAGGAGGGTCTAATGCTAGGATGTAATCGTTATTGACCGGGAGTTGGACCGACGGGGCGATGGTGACACCACTGATGCTTTTTGTTTTTCGACAAAAAAAAAACTCTCTTGGGTTCTACAAACCTTTAAAATTTC
Source organism: Turnera subulata (assembly GCA_028386065.3). Classification (NCBI taxonomy): domain Eukaryota; kingdom Viridiplantae; phylum Streptophyta; class Magnoliopsida; order Malpighiales; family Passifloraceae; genus Turnera; species Turnera subulata. The sequence continues at coordinate 10,739 of JAKUCV010007035.1, read as the reverse complement.
ATAATATTAATATTTTTGTATTTAAACAATATCTTTTAGAATTCCAAAAGTACAAATTTTTAAACTTCTTCCACATCGTACGCCTAAAGGTATACATATTAAGAGTGTCACTTTTATAATCACATTTTAGAAAATAAATACTAAGATCTATCCCTGACACATGCACTCCCTTCTTTGCAAAGTGAGATTCTCGGCCCGATTAAGACATGATTGTTAACCAGGTTTAGGAGGCCAGCCTGGTCGGAGAAGACGCCTGAAAAGTCTAGGATTTTTATTAATTTTGATGAGACAAGGATTTTCCATTTATCAAGATGAGAGGTGAATCAGGAGGGGAATCATGATGAAGACTCTTGACTTTTATGTATTTTGATGAGCAGGTGAAAAACAAAATGAGAGAATGAGGAAGGAAAACATTCCTAGGACTCTTGAATTTTTTTGGTGAGGACTCTAGAATTTACTATTTTTTGAATTTTATCTTTTGAAGAAAAAAAATGAGCATGAATTAAAAAAAAAAGTCATGAATCATGAAGAAAAGCTATTTTTGGAATTTGATTATGTTTTTATGCTGACATTTTGGCTATTAATTGCAACACTAGTACCTAGTAAATTATTCTACTAAGCCACTCATGTCATGACACCGACACCTAAGCATTTTATCCGGTTATTGTGAACTTATGGGCCAAAATTGTGGGTGAAACCAAACTCCTAAAGTGAATAAGTCATATCACATGGCAATTTGTATACGAGTCATCTTCTCTAGTCATGATAGAATTGAATACAATAATACTTTTTATTATCTAGTAAATATCTTGAAAAAAACTTTTAATATTCTATCAACTTTTCATATTTAATTAAATTATTTCTAAATTAAATACAAACTCCTGAAATTATATTGTATTAAAACTATTTCTTGGACTACCGGGGTGGTGGCCTAGTGGTAAAGCCTTTAGCCTACCATCTCTAGGATTTGGGTTCGAGTCTCGACGCTTCCAGTCAAGCCCCATAATAGTGTGATATAACCGAATATGGCCTTCCACACTGGGGTGGTGGCCGTTGAGTCCGGTGACACCCCGACACTATGACGCATATCAGGCGGTCTCTCCTGTGAGGAGGGTCTAATGCTAGGATGTAATCGTTATTGACCGGGACTTGGACCGACGGGGCGATGATGACACCACTGATGCTTTTTGTTTTTCGACAAAAAAAAAACTCTCTTGGGTTCTACAAACCTTTAAAATTTCATAATATTAATATTTTTGTATTTAAACAATATCTTTTAGAATTCCAAAAGTACAAATTTTTAAACTTCTTCCACATCGTACGCCTAAAGGTATACATATTAAGAGTGACACTTTTATAATCACATTTTAGAAAATAAATACTAAGATCTATCCCTGACACATGCACTCCCTTCTTTGCAAAGTGAGATTCTCGGCCCGATTAAGACATGATTGTTAACCAGGTTGAGGAGGCCAGCCTGGTCGGAGAAGACGCCTGAAAAGTCTAGGATTTTTATTAATTTTGATGAGGCAAGGATTTTCCATTTATCAAGATGAGAGATGAATCAGGAGGGGAATCATGATGAAGACTCTTGACTTTTATGTATTTTGATGAGCAGGTGAAAAACAAAATGAGAGAATGAGGAAGGAAAACATTCCTAGGACTCTTGAATTTTTTTGGTGAGGACTCTAGAATTTACTATTTTTTGAATTTTATCTTTTGAAGAAAAAAAATGAGCATGAATTAAAAAAAAAAGTCATGAATCATAATGAAAAGCTATTTTTGGAATTTGATTATGTTTTTATGCTGACATTTTGGCTATTAAATGCAACACTAGTACCTAGTAAATTATTCTACTAAGCCACTCATGACACCGACACCTAAGCATTTTATCCGGTTATTGTGAACTTATGGGCCAAAATTGTGGGTGAAACCAAACTGAAGCGTCAAATTCGAGAAAAAAAATAATTGATGGGCCAAAATGCTTGCCAAATTGGAGGGTGAGATGAGGTATTAAGCCTAAAGTGAAAAAGTCATATCACATGGCAATTTGTATACGTGTTATCTTCTCAGTCATGATAGAATTGAATACAGTAATACTTTTCATTATCTAGTAAATATCTTGAAAAAAACTTTTAATATTCTATGAACTTTTCATATTTAATTAAATTATTTCTAAATTAAATACAAACTCTTGAAATTATATTGTATTAAAATTATCTCTTGGACTACCGGAATGGTGGCCCAGTGGTAAAGCCTTTAGCCTGCCATCTCTAGGATTCGGGTTCGAGTCTCGACGCTTCCAGTCAAGCCCCATAATAGTGTGATATAACCGAATATGGCCTTCCACACTGGGGTGGCGGCTGTTGAGCCCGGTGACACCCCGACACTATGACGCATATCAGGCGGTCTCTCCTGTGAGGAGGGTCTAATGCTAGGATGTAATCGTTATTGACCGGGACCTGGACGGACGGGGCGATGATGACACCATGCTTTTGTTTTTCGACAAAAAAAAAAAACTCTCTTGGGTTCTACAAACCTTTAAAATTTCATAATATTAGTATTTTTGTATTTAAACAATATCTTTTAGAATTCCAAAAGTACAAATTTTTAAACTTCTTCCACATCGTACGCATAAAGGTATACATATTAAGAGTGACACTTTTATAATCACATTTTAGAAAATAAATACTAAGATCTATCCCTGACACATGCACTCCCTTCTTTGCAAAGTGAGATTCTCGGCCGATTAAGACATGATTGTTAACCAGGTTGAGGAGGCCAGCCTGGTCGGAGAAGACGCCTGAAAAGTCTAGGATTTTTATTAATTTTGATGAGACAAGGATTTTCCATTTATCAAGATGAGAGATGAATCAAGAGGGGAATCATGATGAAGACTCTTGACGTTTATGTATTTTGATGAGCAGGTGAAAAACAAAATGAGAGAATGAGGAAGGAAAACATTCCTTGGACTCTTGATTTTTTTTTTTTTTTAGGACTCTAGAATTTACTATTTTTTGAATTTTATCTTTTGAAAAAAAAATTAGCATGAATTAAAAAAAAAAGTCATGAATCATGATGAAAAGCTATTTTTGGAATTTGATTATGTTTTTATGCTGACATTTTGGCTATTAATTGCAACACTAGTACCTAGTAAATTATTCTACTAAGCCACTCATGTCATGACCTAAGCATTTTATCCGGTTATTGTGAACTTATGGGCCAAAATTGTGGGTGAAACCAAACTGAAGCGTCAAATTCGAGAAAAAAAATAATTGATGGGCCGAAATGCTTGCCAAATTGGAGGGTGAGATGAGGTATTAAGCCTAAATTGAAAAAATCATATCACATGGCAATTTGTATACGAGTCATCTTCTCAGTCATGATAGAATTGAATACAATAATACTTTTTATTATCTAGTAAATATCTTGAAAAAAACTTTTAATATTCTATGAACTTTTCATATTTAATTAAATTATTTCTAAATTAAATACAAACTCCTGAAATTATATTGTATTAAAATTATCTCTTGGACTACCGGAGTGGTGGCCCAGTGGTAAAGCCTTTAGCCTGCCATCTCTAGGATTCGGGTTCGAATCTCGACGCTTCTAGTCAAGCCCCATAATAGTGTGATATAACCGAATATGGCCTTCCACACTGGGGTGGTGGCTGTTGAGCCCGGTGACACCCCGACACTATGACGCATATCAGGCGGTCTCTCCTGTGAGGAGGGTCTAATACTAGGATGTAATCGTTATTGATCGGGACCTGGACGGACGGGGCGATGATGACACCATGCTTTTTGTTTTTCGACAAAAAAAAAAAACTCTCTTGGGTTCTACAAACCTTTAAAATTTCATAATATTAATATTTTTGTATTTAAACAATATCTTTTAGAATTCCACACCTAAATGTATACATATTATGAGTGACACTTTTATAATCACATTTTAGAAAATAAATACTAAGATGTATCCCTCATTCTCTACAATTTTTTCCTCAGTTCATTCACAATAAAAGAAAATATTTTCAAGGGAGCAAGCTAAATAAAATCAAGGTAAATTTAAGAATTATTTTTCATCATTTTTTTCATTTTAAAAAATATATTAGAATAGTATAGACATTTTTTTAGATATAGAATCTAAACACACAGGAAGTTGACTAGTTTCATTTAAGCCATTTTCTAGCACCCATCTATTTACTTTGTCTAATTGGCTTGATCGTGCAAACTGGGATACGCCAATCGCAAATGCTCTATCGCTCGCACGCATTTCACAAGACAAAAAACATCATTTTACTTGCTAGAATGCATATGTTGTAGACACCTTGGAGAAATCGAATCTAAGCGCATAAACCAACCAAAAGTACAATTGTAGGATAAAAATACCTAGGCAACCATCGTATTTTCCCTGATTTAACACACGGGCAAAACTTTTCTGGTTGGCAAGCATTTCTATTTGTGCACAGTTGTTTTAATGATGATGAAAATATATTAAGTCGATATATGTTAATGAGACTGTCTTCTTTTGGTTTCCCATCCAATATCCAATATCTAGATACGACACAGTCCCACTCGTAATTATGGTGGGCGAGTCTCCAATGAGGATCTTTTGCATACACAAAAACTCAAACCTAACACCCCGCTTATGCAGAACCAAGTTGCTTACCATTTGGACCAACCCCACATTGATATTGAGACTATATGTCATCACAATCATTTGTCTTTTTTTGGGTCAATATGATATTACTAAGTGACACAAAAGACTACAAAAAACTCATCGTTGGCAATTTTGCAGGCAGAACACCAACGATTAATCCGACAGACAAGAACCAACCATACTCATGCAACACCAGCGTGCATACATTCAAATCGCCTCCTAAGAAATCATACTGGACATACTTTTTCCCTCTCCAGGACTTCCAGCCATTTATTGAGAAAGTGAGTAGCTCATGGTTCTCGTTTGGTGGTTACAAAAGGTCCTTTCTTGTTCTATAGGGGAAAAAACAAACACCCTTGTTCTATAGGGGACGATAAGAAACAGAAAACTGTCCTAAGATTAAAAAAAAAAAAAGTCCGTATTCTGTTTTATAAAATACACACATAAGCAACCGTTGACGGCAAAGAAAAAGATATCTGCCTTTTGAAGATAATCCTAAATGCTACTGTTTTCGATTGAGAGTGAACCGTCAGCTGAAGGGTAGGATTAGATCATTCCAACTGAAAATAAAAATTGATAGAAGAAAAAACATCATAACTGTCTAGTTAATGTAGCTCAAGAATATCACACGTCCAATGCTAAACTTAAGGCATCAAGATGACGAGAAGTAGCATACATAACGAATACAAACTAAGCATGTTAACCATCAGGTACTATTAAGAGTACAAAGTTTCTTGATAGGTCGACCAGCAAGTTTGACAATAAACCATCTCTTATTCAAAGATTACCAGAGGCAGAAAATAGCCACTGTATCAAATTCAAATTGGAAATGGATTAACTAGCCCAGACCTAATGTTTTAAGTTTTGGACTTGGAAATCACATCATACTTATGATACCAACGGCATAAAGGCAATTCCAACCAAATGAAGAAGTAATATGCCGACTGCAGTAGTCTAGGTTTAAGGTAGCAGTGCCCACTAGAATAGTCAAGTTAATTCCGAGAGTACAAAAGCCTAACTAAAAGAAACTAGAACCCACCTTTAGAATCATTGCCAGATTAAGTTGGCAGACGCATGATGCATCACGGGATCCAAAAAGACGACAATACGATATCAAGTAATACAACATTTTGACAGACATCACACGAGGGTAGAGTAACTTGACAACCGCTGCAACATGAGGACGACAAGACTGACTTTCAGACACCCATATTGAGCAACGCTGGAAGACGACTCGGGACCTTCTCAACCCTCAAACATGTCCTAGTACTCACTGGAACAGTAGACAATTGCACATCAATGGTTGCAAAGCAGAAAAAGCAATTGACAGTTAATGAGGTGAAATGCAGAATGAGGTGAAATGCAGAAAATGCACAGCACAAGAGACTGAAACAGATGACTGGAAAGAGAAAGAAAGAAGGGGTTGAACTTGCAGAAACATCATTTTCACTAACATTAATTGAGTATGTGAAGCATACAAAATAATCTGATGAAGATATCAGTTCGAAGCAACAAATATGAATACAAGCTAGATTAAAAGCCTTACAAACCTGATCATTCTCATCTGGCTCTGGTGAAGCGGATTTCTTTGACTCAGCTGGTTTCTCGGCACCACAATTTTGCCTATTGCATTTGGTCCGGAACGGATAGTTTATATTGTAACATTTCTCACATTTCCAGCTACCCTCGGGCATCTTTTGCTCTGAACAACATAAAGTGCATAAAAATTAGATTCATAATATCAAGCCACTCTACTACCTTAAAGTAAATAAGAGGACTTACTGGAATTTTTATCTGGCTTCGCAGGCTGCAAATGCAAGAAAATAGAGTCAGTGATCAGGCAAGCAATAATTAAACACAACTACTAACTAAAGAAACCTATATCCTGGTGTATTTGATATGATTGAAGTGATAAAATTAGCATCCGAACTCGATCCCCGAAAAAGTAAATGATGTGACAAAAGACAAATTGTATCAGAATAACGAACATTGGGCATGAGCATGATGAATAAAAGGCATTGCAGTCTCTTAATGAATAAACAGCCCAAACCTGAGAACCTGGCTTTGGTGTATTGCACTTCCTCATGTTACAAACAGTTCTGAAAGAGAAGTTGACATTTCCACATTTCGGGCATGTCCAGTCATTATCACGTGTAGCATCTACAGAAGAAATATAAGCAAACAAAATCAAAGCTACATCACAAAAGAGTTTTGAGATGTAAATTTAAAGAAGAATTACAATTGACAAACCTGCACTCTTTTTCTGACCTTTATCATCTGGAAAGAAACCAGGTCTTGGCCCCTGGAAAAAAGAACAATGGAGATGAATTCACCATCCAGTTCATAACTGATGATATCCGAAAAAAATTTAAATGTTCTTTCCTCGAGTAACAACGAACCATACAAGTGCTCAAGAGACTAAAAGCCACTAAAAACTAGAAGTTGAAACGTACTGCGAAAGCTTGCTACCACTAGAAATAAACTTAAGTTGTTTGCAAATTTTGTTTCAAATAGCATGCAAATCCAGTTATACATGCAGGGGAATTAGCAAAGCAACCACGATACCAGTACCAAATTATGTCATAGAAACTGTCATATGCAAGTTATCTTGATTCCAAAACCAAATGCTCTAGATAACTATTAGCAGTACCATGGAAGAAGGACTTATTGGCATGCTCAATCCATAACGGTCCATCAAAGGGGGCATACCATATATACCTCCTGGAGAACAACCAAATAGAAACAAAGTACAAGTATCAGTGAAACATGAAAAATCTATGGCCATGCAAAAGTTATATTGAAAATTGCACTTCCATAAGAAGTACAAGCAACAGATGCAAAAGAAACAGTACCACTTCCCATCATTGAACCACCGGTATAAGGGGGCGGTGCAGGCATATGGAGTGGTCTATAAGGACTACCACCAGATATGCGGCTGGGATAGTTGTAGTGATACGCAGAGCCCCCCGAGAATGGAACATCATATGGAGGAATAGAAGACCCGTTAAAGATGGAAGTCCCATAAGGTGGCATCCCCATATACATTGAAGAAGGAGCAGCAGACCCAATATAAGGTGCGGAGTTGGCGTAACTCTGAGGGACTTGCAGTGGCTTGGCAGCAGTTTTCTGATACCAAGCACCCGAATTAAAAAATATCAACAAAAGATGAAGGGACATGTTCACAGCCAGAAACACCAATTGTAAAAAAAAAAAAAGAGAGAAAAGAGTAATGCAGTGACTTCAACAACAGATACAAAGCCATAATATCAAAACTTGTGTAAGAACAAAGTAATAACAACAAGGACCTACCGAGTTATGATCGGCAGGCCTAGGTTGGGTGCAATTTCGCATATTACAAGTCGTCCTGAACGAGAAGTTGACATTACCACAGCTTGGGCATGTCCAATCGTCTTCCCTCCTGCTACCTACGAATCAAACCACCAAATATCAATTACACCCACAAAATTCTCAACAGCAACACAAAAACCAAAACCCGAAAATCAAATTGCAAATTTTGATTATATAAACAGAATCAAATCCTACAAAACGCCCCGAACCAGAACCCAAATACAGAAGAAGAAGAAGAATTGATCTTTACCGTCGGTTCTGGCACGTTTGGCAGCAGAGGAATTCCTGTTATCGACCTGAAAAAAGAATGTTTAAAATAACCCAAAAAAAGGGGGGAAATAGGTTAGATCTGATACGGTTCACATTAAATCAGAGTGTAACAAGAAATTAATTAGAACATGTACAACTGAAACTGGAAGAACCGGAAGACGGCGTACCTGAGACATAATTGCAGCAGAGAGAGAGCGGGAGAGAGAGAGAGAGAGAGAGAGAGAGAGTTTTGCTTCGCTTCGCTTTGCCCTACTGCTGTCGTAATCCGAAACCAGTGTGAATTATCAATTATTATTATTGTTCTTTTATTTTCTCTCTTAATATTTATTTATGTAGGACCGATTATTACTGTTGTGTATTAATTCCGGGTTTTTGGTTCGGATGGTACCCATATTTTATGGATATGTATCTGGAATTTTCGTGGGCAATTCAGTTACGGGCCTCGGGCTGGGTATATGCTGACGTGGATGCTGCTCGAAATTGGGAAGTTGCCCGTTAATCAAAACGACGTCGTTTCATCACGGTACGACGTCGTTTTGACGTTGACGTGTCAAACGTGGGTCCCATTCATTCCAACCCTAATTGGCTTTCCACCCGATTTCCACCCAATTCTCGCCCGGTTTCCACCCAACTCTCACCCCGATTTACAACTTACCGAAATTAAATTGGAAAAAAAATATTTATTATTATTATGAAATTAAAATCAACAATTGAGAAAATCCTACTTTCCCTCCTCAATTATCTCCTTAATCTTCTCTAAAATTTTAAAGCCATATCTATCTTAAAATCAATCATTTTTTTAAATATCTAAATTTTGAAAAAAATATTTATTGTAAAATTAAAAATTAGCGTATGAAACATGTCATGTCCTACTTTTCCTCCTTGATTCTCTAGTATTTATTTTATAATAATGATAATTACAATGACATTAAACGATTCACATTAATATTCCTCTTTAATTGTCATTAAATTTTTTACTTAATATTTTCTCCAGTTAACCATTTTTAACATAAAAAAATAAAAGGCAACAAAATAATGGCCACCATCACTGCAAATCCGGTTGATAAAAAAAAAAAATACTGCAAATCCGAGCACCGCCTCCACCACTGCAAATCCGAGCACCACCTCTACCACTTACAAAATCCAAGCACCACCACACCTTCAAATCCGAGAAGATCACTAACATTATTTACAAACCCTAGGCTGTTTATCTCTTACGAGACTGTACTGTTGTTGCCTCCTCTCTCTTCGCGGCAACTAAAATTTACAAAATTTAGGGAGCAGATCCGGGCTCGCTTGTGGTTTTGATGGCTAATTTATGGATTATGTGTTTTCTTCTCTTTCACTACAGACAACGAAGACGGCGATTGAAGAAGGTGAAGGAAGAAAGAATTGAAGAGGAAGAAGATTCAGGGGATTTTTTTTCTACTAACATATATTGTGATGTGGGTCCTGGGGTGGAGCTGTTCTTGCAGATTTCGGTGAGGCGGGCGCTGAGCTTGGTGGCGAGGACGAGGCTGAGAGGTATGAGATTGGGATCTCGTCGGTGGCAGAAAATGGGTGAAGAAGAAGAAAAAAGAAAGAAAGAAGAAGAAAAAACTGAAATAATTTTGTGGTTTGCATCAGTAACGTGGTGTTGGTATTTGGGTTTAGGTGGTGGTGGTTGTGATGGTGGTGGGTTTGGGCAGTGTGCAGAGTGCGACGGGTGGTGTTGACTCGTGGTGGTGGAGTAGAGTGGCGGGGGCGAGAGAGGAGAAAAAATTAGGATTTTGGAGGCTTCATTACAATTTACCCCCCTGAACTTTCGGTCAAAATAGGATCACCCCCTGACAAAAAAAAACCGGTATTTAACCCCCTAAACTTTGTAATTCCTCGGTTTACCCCTTATGGTTGACCCGATTCTGACTCCGTTAACAGAGTTAACGAACCTTGTGGATTTTGGACACGTGGATGGTTCCAGACCGTTGATCTGCACCTCCAAAATTATATAAAAAAACCAAAAAAATGAGAAAAAACATGGATTTTTTTCCTTTTTTTCTTCTTTTCCTTCACTCATTTTTTTCTAACGCCTCTGATTTTTTTTCTTTCTTTCTTTCTTCTTCTTCTTTTTCTTCTTCTTCTTCTTCTTTTCTTTCTTCTTCTTCTTTTTCTTCTTCTTCTTCTTCTTTTCTTTCTTCTTTTTCTTCTTCTTTTCTTCATCCTCCTTCAAACCGGGAACCACTGCCCCCTTTCTCTCCCACTCAGCCCTCCCCGGGTGCCCACCGTGATACGAGCAAGCCAATTCCAAGTGGAACTCAAGATCGTGATGATGCCATTAGCTTGCCTCAAGGACCAGTCACGAGGGCTCGGTTGAAGAAGATAAAGAATCTCATGTTACATTATGCTCAAACTTGGGTCAATCGGGAGTTGCAAGAAGATAAGTTGGACAAGTTTGGAGATGAATTTAAAGAGATTCCTAAGTT